>JBBPBT010001185.1:2123838-2147766 GCA_037974875.1 Cicer bijugum
AAAAAAAAAAACTTAACATAAAAATTATTTTTTGTTACATTATGTAGAATTTTCTCCTATTTTATCAACACAAAAATATAATAACATCAATAAACTATCACATAAATAAAATATGTAACAAAATTTCATCATAAAAATTATTAATGTATAAATAAAAACTATTACAACATATCAATTTTATTAATTTTCACTCGGGTACGAATATGATTACATTTGTAGTAGTCAATATTTTATCGTTGGATAACTATTAAGCTAACTACCACATATCGCAGATTTTATCTGCAAATATGGACTTTTTTGTTACAGAAAGAAACAATAATTTTTTGTTGTGAAAATGGCAGAACACTTCTAAAATGCATAAATACCCATTCAAACTAAGAGTTAGATCTTTAAAAGATAGTGACAAATGGATAATTAGTGTAAATTGTAGATTTCATAATCATGAGTTGGTTGATATTACAATGTCATTCATTATGTAGCAAGTTACTAGAGGATGAGAAGTATATTGGATATATTTTAATTCAATCTAAGTTGTTAAATTATATTGATTATGGAGATCTCGTACAAAACAAATAAATAAAGAATTTCATTAATTGAAATTGTAGCTTTTCCTTATTAGAAATATGAGAAACAATAAAACTTTTGTTGGGTGTTACAAGATAGCTACATTTTTAAATTAATTGTGGCAGACTAAACTTTGTAATTATGAATACAATTGATGTATTATTTTTATCGTTGATTAATTTGTTACGTCCTTTTCATATTAACAAAATAGGTATTATAATAGTGGTGTAAAACATTTAAGATTTAAAGATTTTTTTTAATACAAAATGTGTTTATAAATTGTATGATAAATGGGTTCTTTTGGGAGAAGACTAAAGCAAGTGCTCATATTTATATTTTCATGTATGTCGACTATGTTAAAGATATAAGGTCCATTCCTTATAAGGAATGGTTTATTTTGGCGTGTGTGGTATTTGTTGCATAATTTGTGTTCAAATAACATTTATGTTTTTTTAATGGTTGGGAATCTCAAAATAATACATTTAGGACTTCATAAATTGTTAGATGGAGGTCAAACGATTTTAAAAAATTAAATTTTATTTATAATTAAAAATAGATTTAATTTTATAATTTAATATAATTCATTAAAAGTTTTATTTTCAATTTATGAAATTATTTAATTTTATAATTTAATTAATAATATATAAATATCGTATCATTTAAAATATATTAAATTATTATAATTTTAATTAAAAAATTTGAAAATGGGATCAAAATTATTGGATTTTAAAATAAGTAGATCGATTCTACAAATTATTAAAACTAAAAAGTATCAAAACTACAATCAGACTTAAAATATATAGTTACCATGGTTGGATTTTAAAAATAATTTCTTTGTTGGATTTTAAAAATTTGAAAATGGGACCATAATATTACGAGGGGCCAGAAAGTAAGTCTGGCTCGAATCAGCAAAGAAATTAGAAGTTTTATTGGCCCCTCGTAATATTATGAACATCTACTAATTACTAATAAAATATTTATTTACAATAATTTATTTATTTTATCCTATTAACCTTAATTACTAGAGACAATTATTTTTATTTGCAATTAAAAAACTAAAATAATCCTTAAGCCCTAAATAACAAATGTTACATTTTACGTCTTATCTCTCTATTATATGAGTTAATTAAAGTGAAAATAGATCAAAATTACACCTTTAAATTTGTTTTAGGTCCAAATATATTTATTATCTATCAAAATTTTATACCTACCATAATTATATTTTTGTGAAATCGAAATCATAAATATCAGCTTCCTACAGCGCAAGAGCACTTGCACATAGAATTTGCAACCTTCTGGTTTTTATATACATTATGGTTTATTTCACAAAAACTATAGACAAAATTGGTAAAGAAAAAGTTTGAATGTATACAGAGAAAATAAAAAAGAAGGGAAAAGTTCAAATTTATTAATTGTACGTAAGACAATATCAATAGGACAATGAAAAAGAAAAATGGTAAAGCATCGTTAATCCAACACATGAACATATCATATATTTTTGCATTAAAATATCACAAATACTATAACAAACTAGGGTTTGTCATTGATAAATAGTTTCAACAACAACAACATTGATATCCCTTATAGTTTGTGCTTTCTTTATTCAAACAAATTCCCTTCCTTTTCTCGTATTACAATTGAATTATATATAGACTCTTAACCATCACTCTACATAACGGCCAAGAGAGAAGCGAAGCACATCACACTTCCAACCAAACCTACCATAATCCTTGAAGAGCTGCTAGTAGTTGAAGCATCTGCAGCAGTCTCATCATCTGCAGGACCAGGAGCCAAAGATGGGCTTGATTCAGTGGTTGTTGGTGCTTCAGCTGGGGAGTCTGTGGCGCTCACATCAGAAGGTGAAGGAGCAGCCACTTCCTCAGAAGGGGTTTGTGCTTCGCTAGTAGGAGCATCAGCCTTGGCTTTTTGTGCCGGAGCTGGGGCCTTGGCACCTTGAGCCGGCACAGGAGTCTTGGCTGATGCCACTGGAGCCTTGGCACTTTGTGCGGGGGCTTGTGCTGATGAGGCTGGGGTTTGTGAATCAAGTCCAGGAACCACAATAAGTTTTGTGACTTGGAGTATGGAAATGTTGTAGGGTTGGGACACAACGGTCTTTACAAGAGAAACATCAAGAGGAGCACCTTTAACAGCGGATCCAAAAGCGATCTCGCCTTCACCAACAAGGGCGACCTTAATGAACCCTTGTTGGTTCACGGCGAGACCTGAGGATTGGTAAAGAGTAGTCAAGAGTTGACCACTTCCCTGAGCCTCCATAAGCTTCTTCTCATCGAAGTAGTCAAGGATCACGTGGGTGCTTAGTGAGGCCTTGATGAATTCTTGAGATTTCCCGGAGAGGGAAGAGAGACCGGCATCGCTAACGGCGAGGATGGTGATGGTGTTGCGGCTGTTGATTGGCTCAGCAAGCTTGGTTTCGGTGAGGTATTTGTTGAAGGTGGCAAAATGTGGATTTTGACCTAGCAGTTTTGTGATGTCAAATGCATGAATGGATGAAGACACTGCAAGGAAAAGTGCCAAGCATAGAAGAGAAGAGCTTTGGAAACCCATCTTTTCACAAGCTTATAAATTTGTGTTTAGTTTTTTTTTTTTTTTTTTGATATTGTGTCCGAAACCAAGCCTTGAAAAAAATAAGAGGATTGTGAGGGTATATATACTTTACGTTTTCTGTTAAGTTTTAGTTATTTTGAGGTTTGTATTACAATTCCAAATTTGTCATGTTGACTTGTGAACCCCTCAAAATAACTATTTTATGAAGGGTTTGATTGGTTTAGCTAGCATGGTTTGCATAATGAAACAAAATGGAGTAACAAAAAATGTTTATTTTTAGCTAGGGTGATCATTATTGGTGTTAATAATGCGATGAATGTGTGGTTTCTTACAATTATTAGGAGTTTTTTTCCTATATTTGTGTTCATTTGTAAAGGCCATACAATTCTCCAAACGGCTTTTATTGGTGTCAAATTATTGCGTCTAATCTCTCAATGGTGTGGTATTAAAGGCCTTGGATAGATCATGTAGCCATACATAGGTATATATTGCTAATTCTAGCTTAATTTAATTCCTTATTAATTTTCTTTTTGATAATTTTTAATTGTATATGATAATATATTTATATATATTATAATGTAACAAATTCACTAATAATAATAATAATAATAATAATAATAATAATAATAATAATAATAATAATAATAATAATAATGTAGCTAATAAGGCTGGTTTCTTTACATGATTGAATAAGAACATTTAGAATAAAATAAATGGATAAAAATCTTATATATGATAGAAAGTGATAAATTTGTATCATATGTACATTTATGGAGCTCTATACACCACCAATCCATATAAAAAATTATATATATATATATATTATATATATATATATATATATATTCAAGTAATTAAGTGACACAGTCATCTAAACTAATTAATTAGTAAATTCGTTTTTAAATTTTAATTTAATTGTCAAATATCAATATTGTTAGGTTAAACATCATGTTTCGAATTCAAATTCGAGACTCGCAATTATTTAAGAGTTATTGATGATAATTATATCATTTTATCTATAGAAAAAAAAAATATAGTCAAGACTAAAAGTTTGAACTCAAATTGAGAATACTTCTATTTCTCAAACGAAATTGATGATTTCATACAATTGATGCTTGAACTTCAATCCAGAAATATTGTTGATATTAACGTGAAACGGTTAAAAAATAGAAGGAGAATAAATGTTAGATATATGAATAAACATATAGTAGAACTATAAATAAAATTTATTTGTAAGTAAAATTGAAGTAACATATAAACATTTGATCTGTCAAAAATAGAGCTATCAGACAAGATTGACAACGAGATTACAATAGAACGCTTTGTGACCATATTTTAATATAGTATTAATAGATAAATTGATTATAGTGGGAAATGGAAAAAAAATTATATTGTATTTTTGTTTGATTTTAGGTGAGATCATTGGGATAGCCCTAAAGGATTGAACGAAAAAATGGGAGAATAGTTAAAAGATGTCAATAAACTGGTTGGACATTATATGGTTGAGTATCCTATTTTTGTTGAAAGTAGTGGGTTTTAAACATTAGTTGCAAACATTGTTATCTATGGGACTAATGTTAGCAATGGTGAGGAAGACGATTGTGAAAATCAATTTAGATTAAATATGAAGAAAAAGCATAACACAAGGAGAATAAGTGATTAGAGTAAGAACAAAATAAATTTTATAATATTTCTACGGTATTACCAAAATAAAGTAGAAATATAAATTAAACTACTCAAATAAGAAGTAAAACAACTAACTACAAACGATACCAATGTTCTATAAGAGTTGAGAGCATCATTTGTTATACCCATAATAAAATTCTTTTATATGCAATTTGAGTCAACTCCATGCTAAAAGTTTGGCATATTTAATAATAAGATTTACATTCAAAACATGCGAATGAAAAATCGCCACATTTATTTATTTTCAAATTGCTCACTTCACCGCAAACCAAACTAAATTAGTTACTTGACGTGTTACACGACCATATAAAAAAAAATTCATCAGATTAATTAACGTGATTAATTGCATCCTTATGAAATACACCAAATAGTTCAAATCAATTCAAAACATCATACCACATGGATTCAAAAAGAGGACACACAAAACAAATGACTGATTGTTTCAACTTCTCCACAACCTACTACACATTATTGATCTTTCACAGAAATGATTACTGGATAGAACAAATTTTCCTTTGTAGACAACCTATCTCGTACTTGTTCACATGAAATATTTCCATATTTTGGCTCTTTCATTTCATTTGTTTTCTGCCAAAACTATAGGTGGTACATCGAACTAATATTTGGGACTATTGTCCTCTAATCGTGAATGTTAAAATTGTGAATTGACTCATGGAATCTAATTTCGAGTTGAATTTCAGAAAATTCAAAATTAAAACTAAAACTATTCAACTAGAACTTGGTAAACTCGCATAGAATATTTAGTTAAAATTTTAATCTCGTTTTTCATCTCAATTTTAACATCCATTTTTTCATTTTTAATTTGAGATGTTAGTTTTTTGCTTTATAAATCAGTTCATATTTTGAATTATGGGTTAAATATATTTTTAATTTCTACAATATTGTAATTTTTTAAGTTTGATCTCTAATAAAATTTATTCACATTTAATTTATATTTTGATTTTATAGAGATTTTTTTTAAAAGATTAAAAGTATCAGTTTTTTATAAAAATAAAAAAAAATTAAAATAGAGATTAAAAATGAATAACAAAAATTTTTAAATACTAAAAAGTTGAGTTTTTTTTAAGACTAAAAATAAAATTTATAAAAATTAAAAATTTATTTAAATCCTTAAATTATTAATACATTTATAATATTATATAAGTATATATGTTGTGTATTTATTGAATGATTTAATGAGATATACGGGTTAGTATCACATGCTCAAAATGAATTTACCTAAACTTGTAATTTTGATTAGTTGACCTAAAATCTCCTCCATAACTACCAGTTACCAAAGTTTGATATAGCAACTGCATTGAAGGACAGATTTGTCAAAAATAAGAGTAGAGATACAAAGCCTCTTCATCGATGGGGGCCACAAATTACTGCTTCATGAATGTTAGTTAGTACGTTGTAAAAAAACAATTGTAATTGTATATAGTCTTGTTCATTTAATAATCAAGTGTATACTTACGGATACAGTGTTGTGTTGTAAACCCTATATTTTTTTAATTTTTATTCTAAATTTTAACAGAGAAAAGAAGCGATGATTTTAAGTCAACTATTATATTTAATTACATCTAACAATTTAAAAAGCCACCGTATAATTATTTTTATATTTTTATGCTTTAGTTTATGTGTACACAGAGTCTATTTTTCTTTTTTAATTATTTTTTAAAGTATTTTATTTTATATCTATTTTTTTAATAGTTTATATTTATTTTCTATTTGATTTTGTAAACTAATGCTTCCTTTTTGCTTATGATTTCAAAAAAAATATTATTTATTTGAATAATGAATATCTATACTTATTTATATATAAAGGGAAATTAAATTTTGGTGTAACAATTTATTTTTAAATTATATCCTTTAATTAAAATATTTTATTATGTCACATTTGAAAATTTTAAATTTTTTTTGTGTAATAATTTAAAAAAAAAATGTTACATCCAAGTAAATCAATTTTTTAGTAGCTTCTTGTATTGAATGTAATTTTCTTCGAGACACATCATACATTAATTCTAGTGAGAACATAGACCGTAGTTTCTTGTGGTGCGTCTGTTTTCTCTATTTATTTACATTTTCACAAAAAATAAACAAGTCATTTCCCAAAATTGTTATTTGCCTTCTCTTGAATTTTTATTGCATCTAACAATAATTTTCTTTTAAACTTATGTTTAGATATTCTTTTTAACAAAAAAATATATTTATTTTTTACATTTAATAAATTATTTTAAAAAATTAATCATCAAAAAATAAATATATCTCTTTGGCTGATTATTTATATCTTTGTGAATTGACTTTATTTTGTTTATTAATTTTTTAAAATAATTTATTATAATATATATATATATATATATATCTTTAAAAAAAGTGTATATCTAGACATATGTTTAAGAGGAAATATATTTGTAAAATATATCGTACTTAAAATAATTTTAAGAATATATAATTAATTTAAAGGAAATATATGATTAATTTGAAGGAAATATATGATTGATTTTTTAAAATAATTTGCTAAATTAAAAAGATAAATATTTTTTTTTGTTAAAAAAATATTAAGATTTATGTTTAAAAAAAATTATTGTTAGATGCAATAAAAACTCAAGAGAAGACAAATAACAGTTTTGAGAAATGACTTATTTATTTTTTGTGAAAATGCAGTAAATAAATAAAGAAAACGGCGTTGTAACAAACTAGAGATCACCTTCTCACTAGAATTAATGTTTGATGTGTCTCAAATAAAATTACCTTCAATACAAGATAGCTATTAAAAAAATAATTTACTTTTGTGTAATACTTTTTTAAAACTATTACACACAAAAAATTAGATTTTTTAAAATTTTCAAACGTGACATAATAAAATATTTTAATTAAAGGATAAAATTTTAAAAAAATTATTACACCAAAATTTAGTTTCTCTTTATATATAAATAATATTTTTTAAAAATTATAAGTAAAAAGGAAGCATTAATTTACAAAATCAAATAGAAAATAAAAATAAACTATTCAATGAAAAAATAGATATAAAATAAAATGTTTTAAAACAATTAAAAAGAGAAAAAATAGATTGTTTGTACACGTGAACTAAAGTACAAAGACATAAAAATGTTTATGTGGTGGCTTTTTAGATCGTTGGATCTTATCAAAAGTAATAGTTGAGCCAAAATCACCTATCTTTTCCACGTCAAAGACAGGGAATCCGTTTCCAAATTTTATCTTATTCTAACAAGAGTTCGGTTCCACTCAAGGAATCTTGCTTTAGTTTTGAGTGATAATTAATAGTCATTTTTCAACAACTCTCATTTTTTATTAGAAGAACTATGACGAGTGGTGAAAGTTAATGTGATTCTTACCTTTCAAGATGTGTGGGATTTAGTGTCAAACGACTTGCAATAATGTAGTTTCATATTCAACAAAGGCTCAAAAGCAACCTTCAACAAGATGAAGAATAAAGGATATGCTTCATCAAAGTGTTGATACTGCGAATTTTGGAAGAAAAAAAAATTTAGAAACTTCTATAGCAAGATACTTGGGATATTCTTGATAAAATTTATGTTGTTGATGATGACTTAGTTGTGTATAGTTGGAGGAAGGTGAAATATTTTTAATTCTGTGTTTGGTTTATTTTTTATGAGAAGGAAAGAAGTCAAAAGTTCATTTTGCTTCCCTTCCATTTTGGGGAAATTTGGAGAATGATTCTCTCCTCTCCCGTATCATCTACTGAACCAAACATATCTCAATTTCTCCTCCCTCTCCTCTTCATTGAACCAAACAGACCATTAAAAATGTTAGCATATAAACCTTGTGGAGACTATATGAACTTTGCAGAACGGTTAGGGAGGATGTTGATCAAAGGAAGATATGGAGTACATTCTTTCATCACATATGTACTATTTGTTCCAGGAATGAATAAGAATCTTTTAAGTCTTAGGCAAATATTAGAAAAAGGGGTATTTTATGGTGAGGCAGGACAAAATTTTGAAGGTTTTTACAAGAAAAAATGTTGCTGCTGAAGGTTATTTGTCAAAGAACAGAACCTTTCAAAGTAGATATTGAAGTAATGGAGCTTATGTTATTAAATAAAGCAGTAACCCACTAGAATGTGAGGAAGTCCGGTCACCACATTGTTTTTGTTTAGCATATTTAGATCTCTTAATTGAACAATTAAAGGAGGTCACTATTTATTTAATATACAATAAAACAGGAATTACAATCTTATTAAAAACAAATCATTTTAGACTAGTGTGTATCATTCAAAAAGTATTTTTATGCATACTTGAGAAAAGATTAAGCATCAACAAAACAAATCATAGAAACATCAGATATTTAACAAGACATTATAGTAGAACTGGCAAAAAAATATAATTTGGAATTGGATCTGAATATGCAAAAGAAACATGTGGTTCCCTAATACCAAAATCAATGGTATTCATCCTAGACAGTTACCATATCCAAAATGACTGCATCAACTCCTAATTAGTTGCGTCATCTCAAACTAACAGCCACAAAACAACATTTAATCACTCCAAGAATTTTTACCATTAGATCAATTTAACTAATTCGACTATAAGTCAAGCCAAAAGAGAACTTGTGAAACAACTAGAGCCCGTTTGCGTTTGATAAATCATTAATGATGCCTGAGATGACCTTGTCCATGTCCAACTCCTTCATCGGTTTGAACGGGCGCTTCATGTCCTGCAACAAAATAGTGGTTTTGCAAAATAAGAAAAAGTATAGATTCAGAGGATAGATATTAAGAAAGGATTAAATTCTCATGAACAATACAAAAAAATTGACATTCAATTATATTTCATCATAAAAATAATTATAGAGATATCTTAAATATGATACACAAACATGATATCATATTGAAATGCGATTAATAGTAGGTGCACAAGAGATTTAAACAAGATATTTTAAATGTAGGACATGCACCAACGGAAAACAGTTCAATAACAGGAGTGCAGGTGTTACCAAAAGGCAAATGAACTGCTTGCCCCCTTGTACGCGAATTTCAAAGCAACCTTTTCTTGGCTGTTAATTAAAAAAAGTAAGAAAAAGTTGAATCAATCAAGTATTGTTAACATCAATAACAGATCAATTGGACTACAAGGACTAATAATAAATATCATATGAATTCAATAGTCATTATCATTGTTCAGATGTCTTAATTGGCCATGACCAACAATCATTTGCTTTGATAAGCTATAATTGAAAAAATAAAAAGTTAAAAAGATTGTGATTAGCCTTGTCTTTTGAGTGACTTAAGGTTGCAGAGTGAGAGCCAAGGTAGTGGAAGCAGAGAGGAAGGGTTCATATCAGATTATACCATATGCATTTGTTTTAGTATGTGAAAGATCTTCTACACAAATTATATGCCAATAAGTTGTCAACTTTACTTGCATAAATTCCTCAAAATAACTTTATATGGAGCTTAAGCATATTTTAATGTCATATTCTTTTCAATAGTAGAAACAAGACACAAACTCCTACTTAGCATTTGATTGGCAGAAATGGTTAAAGCAAGTAGAGCAAAATCTATCTTCATCAAACATTAGCTCTCTCCAACATTGTGAAGATTACGAGGGGGGAGAAGATGAATTTAACATTTAACATGAATTTCATTATCTTCAGTTACTACTGACATTAAAGCAAAACATGAAATATCATAAAGAGAAAATATAAATGTGTATTTTCACTTCATTAAAATCTCTATTCTTCCATTAAAAACCAAATAAGGAGATTCTATTGCCCGCTCCTACTCTCTTCAAAGTTCTAACTAAGCATAATATCAAATTAAAGTCCCTAATATTATATCTCCTCCTTTGAATCAAACAACCCTATATATAATTAAGGAAATATTTTTAGGATTTAATTCATTTACACCCTACACCATTAGTATAAAGATTTTTTTACATTGTTAATCAATCATAAATAACCGTCAAGTTAAAAAAGATGTTTGATTTTTATCTTAACTACTCCTAAAATCATGCAAATGTTTGATTGTGATTTGATAGCTGTGAAAAACTTTTTACAAAAAAATTATATAGAAATTAAACTCATTTTATTTTCAAATACCTAATGATGTATTATAAGACATAACGTAAAGTGGTAAAATAATTGAAGTAAAAATAACACAAAAACACTTACAAAATCAAATATTTATAAAATAAAATAAAAAACAAATATAGCTATTTCATATTGACATAAACAAAAATGCCAAAGGCAGAAGTTGATCTTAGAATACCTTCTCAGGGTTCACTTTCACAATGACATCAACATCACTCTTCTCTAGTGCTTCTTTCACCTGAAGAGCTCGCGTCTTGAATGAGTTGCATTGCTTGCTAAGGAAAATTTAGCAAAAAAAATGGTTACAAATATTTGAGATGAAAAATTAATTACAACAATAATTTCACTGAGCTATAATAAAGAGGATCAAGTATCAATAACAGTCAATTAATTGCCAACATTTATCAAAAATCAAGAATCTTCATAAATCAAATTCACAATTATTACAAAACTCCACTTAAAATTAAACATAGCAAATAAATTGTCAAGCTTCACTTTTCTTTAAATTACCATTATTATTTATATAAGATTCAACATTATTATTCAATCCATTTCAACATATTACATTTATTATACTCTGCTCGGTATCAAATATATACCTGTATCAACAAACAAACAAAAACTGTATAAAGATTTACCAGCAAACAAGAATCTATCAATATTCAATACATAACATTCGCCTAAACAGGATCCAGCATTTTCGGTTAGTTCCAAAAAATTAGGGTTCGCTCTTTGTTTATCGAAAAAATAGTGTTTTCTCATAAAATAAAATCTCGATCTTCAAAGAAAAGACGTATCATTTTTCAGACATAAGGTCAAATTTTAATTAATCTATTATAAAAATAAAATAAAGTTATAGAGACAAAAACAAAACAGGTTCATAAAAAAAAATGCATCACATTTACGAAAACAAGAAAGGGCAAAACGGTAAAAAGGCGAAATACCAATGCTCAATGATGACAACAGTCTTGTTAGAAGCTTCTGGAACATCCTCAAAGGTTTCTGCTTCCGCTTTCTCAGCTTCAGATGTAGAAGCTTCTTTCGGTTTACCTTTACCTTTACCTTTAACTTCAGCTTTTTTCTCAACCTTCTTCTTCTTGTTCGGTGATTTCATAGTTACTGGTAACTCGATAAACTTAGTACCTGAACTCGCCGACGAACGAGTTACTCTCCCTGAAGAACGGGTTACTCTTCCCGCCACGGCCGTAGGTTGCGCCGGTTCCTCAGTTTTGCGTTTTGGTGCCATTTCTCGAAAATGCCCTCTCTTTTTCAGTCTTTCTGTATATCTCTCTATGTGTGTTGTTTTTTTGTCTCTTTCCGTCTCTCTATCTAACTCTCCGTATATATCACTCTATGCTCTCTCTTTTGCGTTTCGGATTTTTCCCGCGTTTTGGGATTTGAATGAACGGCTTGGATTAGTTGAAATCAAGAAAATGTGGTCATCGAACGGAGACGAAACAAGAAGCGAGTCATGCGATGTCAACCGGGATGTGATACAACCCAATTTATTGGGATTTGGATTCCTTGCACTCACTACAAACACTCCTAAGTCCTATCTATCTTCTTAAGATATGGCCATTTAAATTTATATGTTACAATTTTTATTAAGTAAAAATAATTAATTAATTTGAGATTTAAAACATCTCTTCTTTTACCAGTCGATTTCTAAATGTTGACTGTATCAAATAATTCTTGTATTTTAATCCAATTTTATTTGTTGGTGACTAGATCTTTATAGTAGTGGTGCCCTTTTGTTATTGTCTCTTATCTCAAAATCCATAATAGTTGCACTTGAAACACCTCTACCTCCGCTTGTATAGTACCTTTTTATATTTTCTATGCCTGAGACTTTGGATTTGTTTAAACACTAGTTTATTTTTTATAAATTGTTAAATCTTGATCATACAATTATATATTAGTGGTTATGATTAAAAGTTAATTAAATAATTGATTATTTAAAATATCATAATCTTTTAATATATATATATATTATGTAATATTCAAATTTTAAATTTTAAAAATATTTATTAAAAACTCAATTTTTCGAAATAACATTTTGTGAATTTTGATATTTTCATAGGGACAAAGTGAATATAACTATTAATATAGACTCTTATTATAAGTAAGAACCGATGGATCATACAAATCTCCAAAAAAAGTCATCTCTCATCTGCAAGCCCCTACTATCTATCTATTGCTACTCACCCTCTGGTGTTGCTGACCTGTCTATTATTGGTTATCTTTATTGTGTAACACCTCTTTTTTTATCCTCAAAAATGTATTTTTGTTATATACATTTTATACTAGTGATCATAATTTAAATGGAATATTTAACTACGTTGGAGACTGAATAAAAATATTTTATTCATATTAATATTTGGTTCTCTATATAATCGGTGCAATAAAAGAAATATATATATTAGGTGTGTTTTAGAAGATGTGATGCATAAATATCAAAAAAGTGATTTGATATGGCATATATAATGAAAATGTGATATATGTCATAAAAAATGTGATTTGATATTATATAAAGCTGATTCGGTATGGTCATATATCACAAGTTATTATAAATATAGTCCTATATCACAAATTATTATTCAATGTTCAAAACATCTTTTTTCATCAACATATCATATTTTTCAACAATTTTATTTATATGATTACATTGATAATCGTGTTTTACCAAATGAATAAATTTAGGAATAATGATATCATATTTAGAATGAAATAAGAAATCTGAAGCTATGGTTTGAATTTGAGTTTGAAACTTAAATAAGAACCATCAACATTTTAACTAATTGAGTAAAGTCTTACATATTAAAAACTCAAATGAACAAGATGACATAAAATGATTTTGGGGGATTTTAACTCTAGAACAATATAGTAGTGCATATGATATCTTCGATTTTCTGATAATTGTTTTACTCTTCTTCTACAGTATATTTATGTAGCATCAAGACTTGATTTTTTATGTGTGAACAGTGAGTGAATTTAATAAAATTGAATACACACATATAAAACTTAGTATATGTTAGATCATGGGTTAAATATTGTCTTAAAACTCAATCAGATAACATAAAAACTAAAAAAATTGTGTACAGTAATGTACTATGTGTTGAAAAGCTTTGACGATAGATTATTTTCATAATTTTAAGTTGAAAAAATACCTTTTCTTCAGTTATTATAAATAAGTAGAGATTAAAATTTTGATTTTTATAAAGTTTTAACAAAGATTTTGTTGTATGACCTTAAAAAGTGAGGACTCAAATCTTGTGTATAATGGTGTTGCATGATTCAAGAAAAACGTAATAGTAATACACTTTTCATGGGCAAAGACTATGGTGCACAACATTTATAGGAAGAGCGTGTTCAATCATTAGATAAAAGAAGTTCCATCAAATGTAATGGTGCATTCTCCACACCAAATCTATTCCATCTTCTTCCCTTCTCTTTCTTTTTCGTTTAAATCAATCACTCTCAGCCATTGTTATGACTTTTGTCCAGTTCAATGTGAATGGTAAAATGAAACATTGATTAAAAATAAACTAAATGTTGGATACATAAGAATATTGACCTAGATTTTGAAGCATTTGACAATGTTGTTGCTAATGCGCTCCCTCGGCTCCCCAATAAGTGGTATCATAACCCATGACTCAACTTAGTGGGGGAGCGGAAGTGAATTGTAGTGGTAGGTCTTTGTATCGAAAGTCTTTCTAACAACAAGTCAAGAGGCGAGTTTTGTTGATAATAAAATAGTTCAATTATAGGATGTGAGAGACTCACTTGTGGAAGAGATTATTGAGTTCAATTGTAAGTGATTAAATTTCACATTGACTAAAAAATGAGTGCCTTAAAATTTTGAGTAAAGATAAGGTATAAATTTGTTGTGGATCTTAGAACATTTGACCATGTTGTTGATCCTCTCTCCCCAGACTCTCCTCTCCAAGAACCTTAAACTATTCAAAACTTTTTGTTAAGTCGCAAGACCAAAGTAAAGATGAGTATGTTGGTAAGGGAAATCACTCGTTAACCCTAAAAACTCAAAACTTGTTTAAGTCTATACAAAGAAGAAGAAAAGACCAAGTCCCCAAGTTGGATATTTTCAAGAAAAATATTATCCTGTGGTTTAAAAGTTTAAGTTTTTATTCTTGATCAAAAGTCTTCAATAATAATGTTGATGGTATCTAAAACATCTCATTTCTTTTCCTTGAACAAAGCCTTGAATCCTCATACAAAGCCAAAGATTTGTGCATATAAATATATATAAAATAGAGATAAACTCTGCTTAACTGCTGAACTATTATATTTAATAATGCATCACTGCAGAAAAATTTCAACGAAACAGTCATAAATAACAGTTAGCTTCTAGAGTCGAAATCAAGACCAAACCTTATCCCTCCCTCTCTAGCCTATCAAGCATAACAAAACTTTTCATCCTACTGGAGAATCTATGATGTTTCAAATACAAAAAATAATGTAAAATAGGAACAGCAAATTATCCAAATAGACATGCTCATGCTCAGCAGTTCCATCAAGCCCCAGAGAAAAGCAAATTTTGATTGAATCAGCTTCTGTGTTCCTAGGCAAATTTTGCCTCAGGAACTTCTCAAAATATGTCATATGTGCAAAGATGGTGGTAAAGCTGGGGACTACATGGTGTTGATTCACCAAAGAATGATAAAGTATTATAAATACTTTAGAATATTGTGGAGTTAGCGAAAAGTTGAATCAATTTAACCTGAGTTTCCGGATAAAATTTCCGGGCGAATAGATAACATGATCGTTTTGAGCCGTTTATTTCGCACGGTGTAATCACCACTGTTCTCTGCAGGGCATGTTAAAATAATTACCAAATCATAAGAATTCCTTCAACAGGGACATGACCATTGAACCAAAACTAGAGGGGATGAAATATATTACAAACCTTCGCATCACTTGTATAATGTGGACTTTCATCAATGTACTGCAGTTAATAAAAATGAGTCATTAAACAGAATTGAAGATAAAAAAAGTGTTTAGGAATGTTGCAAATTAACAATGTAAAAACAAGGAAATAAATATGTATGCAAACTAAATAAATCTGACTAACAGGTCCCCTTAGAGCATTGGTTAAAGATTAATTTTTTATTGCAAAGTATAACATTCACTACATTAGTACATTAAATGCTTCACTTTTTAATAAAAAGATTCTACTTTTGATTCTTTAACCGGTGATAGTTGGCATTTGCCACAACAAGAAAATAAGGAAAATAAACAAGGATCACGACCGGAGAGGAAGGTTACTAAAATCAATGAAAATTAAAAAGGAGTAACCACTTAATGCTCAAACCCTAATCCTGAGACACTCAAATCCCCACTGTTGAGGAGATTTAGTACACTGTATAACTGGGCTGCTAGCCCAGTCAGACAGTCCTCTACATACACTACAAATCTCCAAGAAAATTATGTAGACTCAATCCTATAATTAAATAAAAACTACTACATATAACACAGTGAAATTATTGAAAAAGGAATTACTAAATAAATTTTCCATTGTTACTTTCGCTCTCTATTCTTCATAACTCTACAAAACTATTTAAGATTATGGAGAACACAAATTGCTATTGCTAAAAGGTTCAATACATACTCCTTCAGTTCCATTCCACATCTTTGTTTGTTTTACTATTTTTTTTTTCTACACTACGGGTCTATCAAAATTACAAGATGTAATTAAGTTTTTTTTTCCAGTTATACCCTATAACATTTGTTTTTCATTGTTTGTTTTGGCATTTTATTTTTGTTTCAAAACTATGGGTGCTTTATCAATCCAAGATGTAAGTAAGCTTTTGTTTCCAACTATACCTATGAAAGTAATGAATAACGTTTGATTTTAATACAGATTGTTATAGTGGAATATTTATACGTCCTAGTGATATTTACACTAAATAAAAACTCTTTGATGATTCAAAGTAAAGAGTACAAAAACATTTGAAGGGAAGGAGAGTAAAATGTATCACATACTGCTATTTTTTTCATGAGTTGATAATTAACATCATGAACCCTGAATGACTTAGGATGCCATTTTCCTTCAGACCAATCAACATATGTTACAGACCAATTTGCAATTCCACCTGGATCAAGCATCTAAACATACCCTGAACAAATTAGCATGGATATAGAGATGGCTACGTAGCACTTTTAAAGATAACAGATTGGTGCACTTACATTAAAAAAGGTTGGCAAATAATGCTCATCGGAATAGCAGTTGCGGTTTCCCTCCATATTTGGCTGATAAATTTGAAAAATGAATAGTAGAATTTGGTCAATGACGCTATGTTTACAGATTCCTTTTATCCCAACAATTGTTACAAATAGCATAAAAAGGAAACAGTGGGGATAATTAAAGAAAACATTATTTGTGAAGCTATAACTGACTATAATAACTTGGTCAGCAAAAAAATAAAATGAAATCAATTATTATTAGTCATAATCTCAGGAGATGCCCATTTTTACTTTTTAAATTTCATAAACACTCATACATGCAACAGCAAGAAGGTAATAAGAATAATAAAAAAAATGGACCAAACAAGTGATTCTTAATAACATAGTACCCTGCAATGATGCTTGAACTTTGTAAAATAGAGGCTGTCTGCCATAACTATTATAGCATGCTGCCGTTTCATGGAGAACCACTGCATTAGAAACAAGAAGATCCAAATCAGCTGCATGTCAGAAAAGTTAGCACTCGTTTTCTACAAAGCAATTTTCATCCAAATCTTGACTTTAATGAATGGTCAATGCCTACGGGTCCTATCGCGGACTGTGGTATTGCCAAGTCGACTGGGGTGAAAGAAGTCATAGAAGTAGACAATAAGATTAAGACCCGTTTCTTTTAAACCAAATTAACCATGCTAGGCTAAGTGAAAGGGATAGGAGAAGTGGAGAGTGATCTTGATGAAACACTTCAATTGAGTGGAAGCTCAAATTTTGTACTCCCTCCGGCCTCAACTATTCGCAAAAGTACCTACTTTCACATTTATTAAGGATGGTAGTTAAATGCATTTTATTTTCTTGATTTCATGTAAAACAAAAACAAAATTACTACCCTACCCCTAATTATTGTGTCATCTCTAGAGATGGGAATAGGCTAGGCCTACTTATGGTATGACCTGGTCTGGCCTATTTAATAAAAAGGTTAGGCTCAGGCTATTTTTAAAGTCTTAGACCTGACATGCCGGCCTATATATATTTTATTTTTTATTAATTTTATTTTTTTATTATTTTAAATTCTATCAATTAGACAATCACTTAGTAGTTATTCCATATTCGGTAGCGATTCCATATTTAGTAGTCATTCTATATTCGGTAGTCGTTCAATTAGTCAAATCACTGAGTATGTTCCATATTTATTTGAACGGTAATAATGGGTGAGTTTGTTTCAAAAAAAAAAATCTATTCTTTGAAACCAAAAATTATTTTTTAGAGTTTAAAGGATGTTTGTTTCAGATTTTTTAAAGATCATTTTGTTAGAAAAATCATTTTTTGTTTAATATATATAGAAATGTACATTGATATTGGTATGTGGAGAGCATCATGTAGTATGAGTAGAGCATTTAAATGTTTTAATGTGAATAAGATTTTTAAATAGGTCAGACTTTTAAAAAGGTCAGAACAGGCCGGAAAAAAAAACCTATGATAGGTCGTAGGTCAGGCTTAGGCCTAAAAAATTAATTGTAGGTCAGGCTCAGGCCTTTCAAAGCCTGGTCTGGCCTATTCCCACCCCTCATCTCCCACAACATTAAGGAATTAATGAAAGGATAATTTTTGGAACAATATCATCAAATGTGGATAGATTAGTTCACTTTTACTTATATTTAAGGCCAACTAATACATGCACTTTTTTTCTTATAATTGAGGCAAGAGAAAGTAGTAAAGGTAGATAACATCCATAAAAACATACCTGTGAACCCTTTCGAAAATCCTTCTTTTCTACTTCAGGCAACATATGTTCTACATACCTGCCATTTCCATGAGGACCAGGATCCACATAGCTTTTTAAAACAAAAAAAAAAGGAAAAGCGGAAAGTAAGAGACAATTTAGTTCAATTTTTCATCCAACAAAATCTGTAAAATCTTCAACCAAAGGAGACAGTTTCTAGAATTTCATCAGCTAACTTGTAGAAGGTTCTTTTATAATTCTTACCTGTCAATAAAGCTGACACTTGTTAATAACAAGTAGTTGTACACAAAATCAAAGCGTCGCACTGGTATACAACTGAAACAGAAATGAACATACAATTGACTTGATTAAATCCAAATATCCAACCAAATCTTAGCATCAGAAAGAAGAATAAGGTTACAAAAATACCTTTCAGACAACAAGACGAAATGTTGGTTATCAGGGTCTAAAAGTGCATTGGCCAAAAGTCTCCTTTCTGCCTCAACCATAGAAACTTTCCCCCAAGCTACCTGAAAAAAATTGAAAATTAGTTGGCACTAGCTGTTACTTCATTTTGCTTATCAATCATCATTGTTTTTTCTCATTATTAGTCTTTTAATTTTATGTATTGCTTCTGTTAGAATATTAGAAAATATCTTATAATATCTTTTATATTATATTAGAGTATCTTGAGTTATTTTCTATGATCAATTAATAATCATAGAGAATCTTAGAATATCTTTCATTATTATTATGATTTATTCCTAATTTAGGATTTAGTCTATGTTTCTCTATAAATAGAGATTAGTATTGAGTCTATTGTAATAAAGTCAGCATTAAGCTATTATTAATAATATTCAAACCCTTATTATTTTCTCTCCTCATTTTCTCTAAAATCCCACAACTTCAACATGGTATCTAGAGCCTATTTCGATCCTCCTTGAACGATATCACCTCTATTCCGCTGTCGAGTTCCCAACAATTAGGGAATATAATTATAGTTTCTCTTTTCCAACATTCCGACACGTTTCACTCGATTTCCATTCAATTTGCTACTGCCGCCGCTGCCACTATTTCCGGCAAATTTTTCTGCAAATAACAGTCATCTCCATATCAGGTCATGCTTGAAAGCGCGTCGTCAAAAACCGTCACACACGCTGCAAATCTCTTATGCGAGTAGATCTGTCGCCACTGTCGTCTGCTACTGTCTGTCGTTGCTGCTGTCCTGTCTGCTACTGCTGCCATCTGCTGTTGTTGCATGTTGTCGCTGCTGGAAAAGTATTCCAACAAATTTTCTGAAACAACCATTGTCTCTTCTGTTTTGGATTCATTTTTTCACTCCGTTGATCGATCATGGCTTCGTTTCATTAGAGTTGTGCTGCTTCCTCTTTAGTGTTTGTCATGCAATTTAGTTCTTACTAATAGATTATAACAGTGGCTTTTATTCCCACCGACGATCATTCTGGTGGTGTCCCTTTTCCCACATATGAATCATATTAGTGATAACTTCTTTTTCCATTGATGGTTATTTTGACGATATCTTTTATTTTCATGACTCACACTTTAGCATGACAATTTGTCCCATATGCACTGGCCCTATCTTTGTCCCAGATGTACTGGTCTTGCCTTTCTCTCCTTGAAGCATGCCTCTCTCTCCTTGAAGCAAATTCAAGTTTAAATATTTTGAGTCTCTGATATTATTGGTTTGAAGCTTCCAAATGCAGTTTTTTAGAAGGACGGACCTTGCTTTGTTCAACTGCTTGCCATGAATTTCTCTCATGCTGATGATCATTCTGGCTATCTGGCTTTGCTGTATTTATAGCAATTCTCTCCGACTTCACCTGCATTCCTGAGTTGCCTTTCCATCTTTTTTAACTATTTTACGAAGCAAAACATTGTTTTCTTGTAACAAGCTAAAACTTAGTAAGTTTTAGCTTGTGGGGGAGTGTTAGAATATTAGAAAATATCTTATAATATCTTTTATATTATATTAGAGTATCTTGAGTTATTTTCTATGATCAATTTATAATCATAGAGAATCTTAGAATATCTCTCATTATTATTATGATTTATTCCTAATTTAGGATTTAGTCTATGTTTCTCTATAAATAGAGATTAGTATTGAGTCTATTGTAATAAAGTCAGCATTAAACTATTATTAATAATATTCAAACCCTTATTATTTTCTCTCCTCATTTTCTCTAAAATCCCACAACTTCAACAGCTTCATTATGGCAGCTATAAACTAATTTTCTTACAGAGAATTTATATAGAAATAATTTTGATACTATGGCAGCTATGATCATATAAAAAGAAGACATAACAAAATAATGAGACTTATGGGAAAAGTCCTCGAATTTCAATCAGTTGATAAATGTTTTATTATAATTTTACATTAAATCATATGCTTTGACCACACTCTTTATCATTCTCAGCCTATATTAGAATTTGAAACTGTCATATTAAGAACTAGTATATATTCAAATCATGAGCTATACCCCATACCGGTTCACTGTGGATATCTCGGCCCTCAAAATAGGGGCTGATATGTACCGGTTTTTCCTTCGATGCATGTACATAGACAGAGAATTTTCCTTCATGGCCCTGCATTTGTCATGGGTAAAGTTCAAATAATAGGATGTAACATACACATTCAAAGGAAAAAATTATAGCACTTCGTAATTATATTCAGCATGACAAGCATTGCTATATTTTATTACAAGAGAAAATTATGCAAGTCAAAGATCCTTTCTGGTAATCAAGCGGGTGCTATAGGAACAAGTTTAGAACAGTGCTCAATTTACTTAAATCAAAACAGAAGAAAAATAGCATAAGTAGATGGAAAATAAAATAGAAATTCAAAGAAGCTTGGTGCTACATTGCCCCAAGGCCTAAGCCTTCCAGAGTTTCCTTCATGGGCAAAAAACCCTCTCATCCAGCTCCCTCCATCATATTCTCACCCTTATTTAGTAGTTATCATGTGCACGGCACAAGTACACAATTAAAATGTTACATACGATAGAACTTCCAATTTCATATTAATATTAGATTTTGAGTCAAAAATTGTAAATAGCATTCACCACTTTGTCTTTTTTCATGTACTCTCTTTATTTTCACCTTTCTTCCGTTCCCAAAACATCTACTACATGCAAAACCAAGTCCAAATAAACTGGTTCTAGAATAACATAATAAATCAAATGAGCAAAACAAAAATGAAAAAGATAGTATCCATTCTTATGAAAGAAGACATGAAATTTAAGTATGTGGTCTATGGAATAAGAATCCCATACCTCGAAGAACATGTGCCAAAGCTTCTCGAAAGGTAATGAACCCGGAGTCAAAAACAAAAATGCGACTTTAGGGACCTTGGTTTGAACAGGATAATACTTAAGAATTTCGTTAATAACAACCCGAGATTCAACCTCTGCATCGGTTAATTCACGGGTCTTCACAGGTGGTGGCGGATTACTTGTACCACCAGCACCACAACTTTCAGAGTTAAAGAAAGAGCACGTTGAGGGACTCCGTAGCGGATAAATATAAGCAGCAATCAGAAAAAAGCACACTATGAACAGTAAAGCGATAATCCAAGTCGGCCTCTTTAAGTGTGATCGGTGTCTTGATCCAACCATGATCAGAAGATTTTGTATGAGCTGCGGCCATGCAAGTTCTTTCTTCATTTAAGTTCAAGACACCCCTTCAGCTTCCCCATGTTACCGTAGTCTATCAACAACGTTCATCTACATTCAGCCCTGTCTCACTGTCATTGCAAAAACCCAAAAAAAAAAAAAACAAGACACAAGAAAATCATTCATAAGTAGTACTTCAACTACCCAACAACCAAGCTACTGAACATGAAAAGTGAAAACAGATACACGTGCTCAAAATCTTAAGGACCATATTTTCAAGTATGCAAAATAAGAGACATAAATAAATAGCCCCATTCATTACGTTCTCATCAGACAATCATTATAACTGATTTTTTTAAAAAAGAAATATTATTTTTCACTACCACACACAAACACAAAACAGCTTCTCATTTTCATAAAATCTCTAAATTATGAAATACCAAAATTCCAAAATCACTTTTTTTTTTAATCTAACAAAGGGCCCTTGATCACATAGTAATGGAACTCAAATATATGTAAAAATAAATAATCATATTCGATGGAGCAAAATACAAGCAAAATCTAACAAACTTCACTCTATTAGATGCTAATATTCTCACAATATCCTTCAATGAAACAAGTTGTTTTACAAAATTAAATTGACAAAAATTGTAGCTTGGGAAATGCAATTATTTTTTAATACATCAGGAAAATTCAAAAATAATTATACCAACCTCTATTCTTAATCTCTGAAATTAGTTGCTTTTGTTAAAGTCAAAAAGGAAATTAGTTACTTTTGCTGAGCGTAGGCTCATGCCTTAATTTAATTTAAAAGTGAAAAGAGAAAAATACGAGTAAATCCTAATTATCAAAAAAAGGATAAAAATGTCCAAAACAACAAGATCCATGAAGAGAAAAGAAGAGAAGAGAGATCTTTCATGTTATGAACCCTAGCACAAAGAATTTGGATTATAATCCAACGCGACAAAAAAATAGTTGTGTATATAATCTACTAGATCTTGAAGTAAACATTGAAATGAATGTTAATGAGAATAAAGATTGAATGAATACCTGAGTGTGATCGAATGCAGGGATCTGAGTGGGAACCCCGCAAAAATAGGAAACGGAAGAGAGCGTTGAAGAATGATTGGTTGGTGAAGATTTAATAGAATGGTTTAAGGAAGGAGTAGCAGTGTGAAGAAAAAGCAGCGACGAAAAATGGAACAATGAACGAAGAGAAGTTGGATGATGAGAATGTCAACGATGGTTTTGAATTGGATTGGATCGGTGGTTCAGATTTGTTGCGCCAATTGGAGAGCGTTGATTCCGTTGTTATGTATTTTTATTTATTTCATTTCATTTTCAACATTCTTTTGTGGATGTGTTTGGGGGTTCTCTCTTCCCCCGTCGCTCTTCTGTGCTTACTTCAAGCTGTCATGTCTCACTCCATCTCATATTATATACTATTTTATGTCCTTTTATTTTGTCAAGTTTTTTGTTTTTTTTTTTTTT
>JBBPBT010001185.1:2147966-2164906 GCA_037974875.1 Cicer bijugum
TTTTTTTTTGTGGAAGGAAGTCATTTTTCTATTCAATTTATTAGATTATACTTCGTCGTTCCCTTCATTTGAGTTTTCGGTAATTAAAATATTGTTAGATTCTTATAGATTTATTATTACTTAGTTATTGTTCTGTCTTTACAATTACTTATATGGGTTTACCGACCCCGTCTATATATATCAGATTTATTTTTATAAATTTTTTAAATATTTTAATAATTGTCTTTATTTTAATATTAGTATTAGTTAATATTTTTTTAATTTATATCCTTTCTTTTTTTCATCCAAACTTTCTTAATTTTCTCTCAACTCTAAAACTTTCTTTCTCCTCTTCATTCTTCCATCGCGGCAGACACTCATTCTGCTCACAATTTCTCCATTCATTTTTTCAATGAAATAAAAAATATAACTCAAAATCCCCACATCCCTTGTTATCTTCACCCCGACGAAAATTTAGGTGTCATTCTTGTCGCCCCACCTCTGAGCGACACCAACTAGAGCAAATCAATGAAATGCACTCTCTCTTCCAAAAACAAGCTCGCTTTCATCAATGGCAGTTTATGGCAACTACCTTCAACATATTCAGATTTCGAGTTGTGGGATCGGTGTAATAACATGATCATTTCTTAGATTACCAAGACTTTGTGGCCTCACATTGCTCAGAGCACGATTTGCTTTGACAATGCACAAGAACTTTGGTCTGATCTTGAAGATCGCTTCACGAAAGGTAATCGCTTTCATTTTTCTAATTTACTCAAAGATTTGCATTCAATCAAACAAGGGGATCATTCTTTATCAACCTATTATGTCAATTTGAAGATTTTATTGGATGAATTAGAGTTTTTACGACCTACCCCTTCTTGTTCTTGTCCTACTCATTGCACATGTTCTTTAAACTCCGCTGTAAAAGACTAGAAACACAAGTAATACATCATTTGTTTTCTCAAAGGCTTTAATGACAACTACAATAATGTTCAAACACAAATTCTCCTCATGGACCCTTTATCATCATTGAGCAAAGCCTATTCTTTTGTTGTCCAATAAGACTCAACTCCTACTCTAAGTCTTAACCCTAATTCTGCTTCAAATATCACTTCTTTTTAATCTGCTATTTTTTATGTAAATTTTGGTAATTCTAATCCTCCAAAAGGTCATAATAGTCAACCCAAAGGAAAATGTCGTGGCAAAGGGCAAATGTTATGTAGTCATTGCAACAAAACTAATCACATGGTTGAAAACTGCTATTTTAAACATGGATTTCCTCCTGGTTACAAATCCAAGACTCAACTCAGCAGTGAATCATCTGACGATGGGAAAAAAATCACATATTGCAAATTATTCTGTTAATGACTAACTCATAAAGAAAGATTATCAGCTTTTAGTCAATTTGCTAAAATTTTCTAAGGAGACAGGTTCTAACCCATCCACTAAAAAAGATAATGGAGTCGATCATAACCCTCGTGTGGTTTCTAGTATTTCCAAGACGGATAACGCTTACCAACCTCAAAACATATGGATATTGGACTTTGGTGCATCATATCATTTGTGCCCTAACATTAAAGCCTTTCAACTATCAAATAGATTGCTCTTGTTTCCATTATTTTTCCTAATGGGAGTAATCTATATGCACACTTTTTTGGCACTATTTCTTTCAATTCTTCTTATTACCTTAAATATGTCTTGTTTATTCCTCAATATCATTTCAATTTTATATCCATTTCAAAATTAACTCAAAATCTTAATTGCAAATTGGTGTTCTTATATAATTTTTGTGAAATTCAGGATATGGGTACCAAGAGTATGATTGGGAATGTGGACCTTATTAATAATCTTTACATCCTTAATACATCTCATTTCACTAGTGTTTTAGATTCGGATATAGTTTATGCTTCTGTTAATACTATTCAATGTAATTCTTTTGACCTTTGACATTATAGATTAGGTCATCCTTCTTATAATGCCTCTCAAACGATGTGTAAATACTTTCCCTATATTTCTATAAATAAAAATATCGTTTGTGATTCTTGTCACATGGATAAACAAAGTAGGCTTCCTTTTTCTTATAGTAATAGTTTATCTTCACATGTTTTTCAACTTGTTCATATGGATATCTAGGGGCCAATAAATACTGCTTATTTGGATGTATTTTCTTACTTTTTAACAATTGTTAATGATTTTACTCGACATACTTGGGTGTTTTTAATGAGTGTTGATAGCGTTTCAGCAAGTGTACTGAATCGTTGCAAGTAATAATAAAACGGTAGTACCGAGTGTCGAACTCAAGGATTGCATTTTACTATTGAATTATATTTAATTACTAAAATTGAACAAAAAGGTTCCCAAGTTGATTGAAATAATGTTTGAAATTAACAACAATAATAAAATTGATCTTTTATAATGAGAAAAATGTTAGGGATGAGTTTCACTTCGAATCCAACTTTGGTGTCTAATTTGATCCTAGTTATTGAATTCCTTTATTGAATTATTATCGAATTCTCTTTATTATTCTTCCCCTAATGTCTCAGTGACAGAACCTTTAATTCCAAAGTAACCCCTAATTCCTTAGTAGATTTAAGATTAGAATTAAGCATTACCGTATAGAAATTCTCTCGTAAATTATTGTTTTGCAACTAATTTAATTGGTTTCATGACATGCATCTATCCCTAGACTACAAATTCATGAATTTCTCATCTCAAGCATTCGTAAAGTCCACTTCCGTTTCAAAATACAAATCGTAGAACATTTTAATGTTGATCAAGCACTAAAAAGCATTAAGCACAGAGATGAGAAAAACAATTCAATAAACTCATTCATATAACTAGAAATCAAATCAGAAAAATAAGGGTTTCATCTGGTTACACTCATCCCTAACAAATAGGGTTTAGTTACTCATAACAGAGATACAAAAGATAAGGATTAAAGAATAATTGCAAGAATGATTCATGGATGATTCTTGATAAAACTGCTTCAATGGCGTTAGAAACGGCTGTCTTTGAGTTTCTGTGCTAGGGCACCAGTCTCCCAAGTTCCCCAGAGTCAAAAAGATCCCTAAACAGTAAAAAAAACTGGGTTTTTAGGATTGTTGATGCGCGTTACGCGCTCAAGGCGCGCAGGGCGCGCGTTGGCAGTACTAAACAGCGGGAAATGTGCTACAGGCGCGCAGGGCGCGCTCCAGGCGCACATCATCTGCTATCTAACGTAGTTTGCATTTTTATCATCTTTCAATTCTGAATTTGGTCCCGTTGTCTTCACGAAAGTTGTAGATATGGATCTTAGCTTTCATTAGCACTTGGATTGACTCCAATTGGACATCTAGAACTCCAGATATGGCAGAAATACTCCATATAGGTCATGTTAATTTCTCACCATAATTCAGCACTGCACTAAAACAAAGTAACAACGCAAAACTACGAAAAATCTCTACTTAATTAAGCAAATAAGAACACAAACATTTCATTAAATCAAATAACTAAAATCAATAAAATATATTAAATAACTCATTAAATTAACTAATGATTAAAGATAAATAAGACTAAAATCAATAAAAATTATGCATATGATGAAGAGTCATCACAACCCCAAACTTAATCTATTGCTTGTCCCCAAACAACAATTAATTTCATATTTGGTGCAATTAAAAGAAAAATTAAACTCAATTTCTCAATTTAAATCAAACCCAATTCTCAAAGTTTCAGCTAGTACAAAACATCCATCATACTCTATGGTTGCTTACAAAAATAACGAGGTTTGTACACCTTGGCATTCATTTATCAAATTCAACTCTCTCTTCACACAATCTCACCAAAATTTCTCTCAAGTATTTAGAAGGGTTATGAATTTATCACTCAAATCCTAGAGCATGCATCACGCTACCATAGACTTGAAAAAATTCTAGTTAGCAATCACAATGCAGCAAACACATACATTTTTGGAGGACTTTCGGGTTGTAAGGGGGCTTAGGTAAGGGTAGGACATTTTGGGATAGTAGGCTTTACTACTTGGAGTTAGGCATATATTTCCAAATCATTCTTCCATTTTTTTTCTTCACCTTTTCATTCTGGAGATTCTCAAACATTAACAAAAGAACTAAGAAGATATTATTTATCGTTTTTTTTTTCTTTTCTTCTTTTATATTTTTCTATTATTTTTTTTCTTTATTTTTTTTTTTTTGAGAATCACCACCCCAAACTTAAAAGGTTGCTATCCCATGAGCAACCCCAAACTTAGAATTTGATCAAGACAAGACAAAAATTTTCTACCTAACTCCAAGTAAGGTGATGTAATTGAAGTAGGGTTTTTGTTTTGTAATGTGGCTAGTAACCGAAACAAAAGGGCAAGGCTCAAAGGGGCTAGCAAAGGATAACATTTTCATAGGGTAGTTAGAAAGGCTCAAACGACCAAATAAAATTGCCTCAATGTATGCATAAATTACAAGTGATGCAAGTCAGAATTAGTGCAAGTTCTGAAGGGATAATACATGTCTGGATAATCACACAACAAAGAATTTAAGTGTTTAGGCTCAAAAGCTCACAGCTAGGATAATAAGAGAGAGTATTAACTATCTAAATGATGCCAAACATGCTACTACAAAATTTATTTAGTGTTTTTTTTTAATTGCGAGTTAGACTACAACGACCAAGCAGTAATCAACAATGCATGAATTAGTGAAACTTATCGAATTGAGCAATGATATGAGCAAAGAAATATAATTTAAATTTCAAACTGTCAAACATAAAACTTAAGACCAAATGTAAGTTGTTAATAATTCTTCATCATAGTGCACACTTATACACAATTAGAAAGAAACACATCTAAATAACAAAAATAAGATTGCAAAAAATAAAAGTTACCTCTACCTGTGGGTTGCCTCCCACGAAGCGCTTCTTTAAAGTCATTAGCTTGACGCCTCAACTATTGTCAAGGTGGCATATATGACAGGAAGAACACATCATCCTTCTTTTTCATTTTGTTTGGCAGAAATTCCATGAACTTAAGAAATAAAAGATGTTGTTTCCATGTCCTTCTCAATTGGACATTGATGAACAAGGCATAGATTGAATCTCGAACCTTATCAATCTCTTCCTTTTTCTTTTCCTTGTTCATATTTTCCTCTTGCTTATCTTCTTCTACCACAACAATGAAATTATCTTCAATCTTCAACTTCTCCTCCATCTTCTCAAACATAGCCACTTGCTCAAATAACCTCTCACATTGATTTTCAAATTTGTCAATTGAAACCATGTTATTCTTCATGAATTCAACCAAAACATTCGTAACGTGAAAGTCTTTATCATCTGATTCTTTGGATAGAATTTTAGGAGGTAGAATTTGTTCCCAATTTATCTTTTGAATGTAACACTCGATGTTTTCTATAACTTTGAGAAAAAAAGTCTTCATATTCTATTAGTTCATCAAGGTCATCTAAACAACGTCCATTATTATGTGCTTTTCCGCAAAAGTCACATCTAAAAGGCTTCCACGGAGGGATTTGAGGGTGATATCTTAAAAATGAATGGCTCAAGATTTGCCCCTCAATCATGCGACATATACCCGATATAAGACAAGTATCACACTTTTCATATAATTGTAGTAGAATATCATCATCATAATCTTCCATGCTCTACAACGCATAGTTATCTCAAACAAAGAAGAGAAAAACCACTAGACATGACATTAGCAAGTTAAACAAATAAAAATAGAAAAAAAAATTTTCAAAAAGTAAAATAAAAATTAAAAAAAGTTAAAACAAATAAAAAAAATAAAAAATTTTATTGCAGAGCAAAAAATTTCAATTAAGTAAATAAATTAAATTCAATAGTGATATGGCAATCCCCTGCAACGGCGCCAAAAACTTGATAGCGTTTCAGCAAGTGTACTGAATCGTTGCAAGTAATAATAAAACGGTAGTACCGAGTGTCGAACTCAAGGATTGCGTTTTACTATTGAATTATATTTAATTACTAAAATTGAACAAAAAGGTTCTCAAGTTGATTGAAATAATGTTTGAAATTAACAACAATAATAAAATTGATCTTTTATAATGAGAAAAATGTCAGGGATGAGTTTCACTTCGAATCCAACCTTGGTGTCTAATTTGATCCTAGTTACTGAACTCCTTTATTGAATTATTATCGAATTCTCTTTATTATTCTTGCCCTAAAGTCTTAGTGACAGAACCTTTAATTCCAAAGTAACCCCTAATTCCTTAGTAGATTTAAGATTAGAATTAAGCATTAGCGTATAGAAATTCTCTTGTAAATTATTGTTTTGCAACTAATTTAATTGGTTTCATGACCTGCATCTATCCCTAGACTACAAATTCATGAATTTCTCATCTCAAGCATTCGTAAAGTCCACTTTCGTTTCAAAATACAAATCGTAGAACATTTTAATGTTGATCAAGCAATAAAAAGCATTAAGCACAGAGATGAGAAAAACAATTCAATAAACTCATTCATATAACTAGAAATCAAATCAGAAAAATAAGGGTTTCATCTGGTTACACTCATCACTAACAAATAGGGTTTAGTTACTCATGACAGAGATACAAAAGATAAGGATTAAAGAAGAATTACAAGAATGATGCATGGATGATTCTTGATAAAACTGCTTCAATGGCGTTAGAAACGGCCGTCTTTGAGTTTCTATGTTAGGGCACAAGTCTCCCAACTTCCCAAGAGTCAAAAAGATCCAAAAAAACAGCAAAAAATTGCGTTTTTACGATTGCTGATGCGCGTCACGCGCTCCAGGCGCGCGTTGGTAGAGCTGAAACCTGTGAAATGCGCTCCAGGCGCGCGTTGGCAGAGCTGAAACCTGTGAAATGCGCTCCAGGCGCACAACATCTGTTGTCTGACGTATTTTGCATTTTTCTCATCTTTCACGTCTGAATTTGGTCCCGGTGTCTTCATGAAAGTTGTAGATATGGATCTTAGCTTTCATTAGCACTTGGAGTGACACTAATTGGACATCTAAAACTCCAGATATGGCTGAAATACTCCGCATAGGTCATGTTGATTTCTCACCAAAATTCAGCACTGCACTAAAACAAAGTAACAACGCAAAACTACGAAAAATCTCCACTTAATTAAGCAAATAATAACAAAAACATTTCATTAAATCAAATAACAAAAATCAACAAAATATATCAAATAACTCATTAAATTAACTAATGATTTAAAGATAAATAAGACTAAAATCAATAGAAATTATGCATATGATGAAGAGTCATCAGCCTCTTGTCGAGGATAGTTTCAATTTGATCAAAGAAAAATTGAAAATTATGAAAAATCCAGAAAATTCTGGATAAATTCTGCTTCTGCAGAAAACGGAGAACGTTTATCAGTCTCATTTTTGCGACTCATCATTCTCCGTTCTGAAAAATCAACAGTTTTCTTTAATTTAACATTTTCCCTCCCAAAATCAAAAAGGCAAATCTTGGCATTTAATACACATGCCTTTTTGTCTGAAGGTAGAGTGCTGACACACACTCTTCAGGCTCCAAAATGATTTTCCTCTTTCCCTAGGTACAAACAGTTTCCATTGGGCAGCAAAGTCATCATTATTCTCCTTTTCTTTTCCTCTCCTCAAGTCAGAAAATTTGTTTTGTCTCTTTCATCTCTTCACCTCCTTTTTCCCCAAAAGTTGTGTTGCCTCTCTCTCTAAATACCAGTCCTACTATTTATCTTCTTCACTCTCAATCTTCCACCCACAAAACAACTATGGCGCGAACCAAACAATCAGCACGCAAAAATGTCTCTCCCTGCACACCATACTCTTCCTCTCCTTCATTCGAATCTATGGAACGCTTACCCTCTCCACCACCTCGACCAACACCACCACACATCTCCTCTGCCTCTCCTCCTTCTCACACCAACCAAGAAATCCTCAATCTCAATCCTCTGTCTACTCTTCTTCCACCACTGTATACTCATCCCAGACCAAACATTGCTCAAGTGCCTCCACATTTACGCACTCAAACTACTCCTCCACGACGCTCCATGAGAGTTCAATCTGGAATTGGAACTTCAAAACCCTTGAACCCTAAACCCTATTACTTCATCATCTCAGATTATGAGACTGGTGATTCCTCTGATTCATGCCCTTCATTAGCACCATCACCAACAAAAACTATGCCCAACAACACCAAGTCGTCAGCAACATCACCAATACAAACAGAGCCATCAACAAACACACCAACAAAAACTAAGCCATCAGCAACAACACCACCAAATAATCAATCATCAACTTCAGCAAAGGCACCAACAAACACTAAACCTACCACACCATATAAATCTATTTTCTCCTCTGAACCCTCACAATCAACTCCCCCACACCAAACACGGAGATTGATCAATGAAATTGTCTCTCCTCCTACCAAACAAAATGAACCCCGTCTCAATCCAAACCACAAACAAAATCTATGAAAAGAAAAACTACAATAACAATTGCCCAATACCTTGCTCGCAAGAAACTTCCAAATCCTCAGAGAAGAAAAACTCTCGCCCTTAAACAAAACATAAAACACTATCAGAAATCCACCTCTCTAGAACATTCTCCACAATGTTCCCCACCCAGCCCTCGACAATGTTCTCCTGCTCACTCAGTCCCCCCTCCAGAATCCTCTCCCCACCCACAACCTTCCCCTTCAACACACACCAAACATTCTCCAACTCATCACTCTTCTTCTACCTTCACTTCATCTGAATCTGAACCATCTCCTCCCTCAAAGAAACCCAAACAAAATACTTCGCCTCTGATTTCCCCCAACAAATCCAAACTTTTCAAAGACAAATGGGCTCAACGCCCAGTTGGGATTGGACGAGTCTTTATCTTTGACAATCTCATTATCAAAGGCAATGTTGTGCAACATCACACTAATGCTCTTGGATGGACCTCATTCTTACAAACATCTGAATCTTACTACCCAGATGTTGTCCGCACATTTTATTGTAATGCAAAGTCATTTGCTGACAAATCCCTTATCATTTCTACGATTAAGGGAGTTGAGATCAAACTAATCCTAGACATTTTGCCTTCAATTCTTCAGTTGCCCATAAAAGGTCCATCTGTGTTTGGTGACAACTGGTACTCAGCCTTGAATCTTCACAAGATTGAAGTCCTCTCTGATTTGTTAAAAGAAGACTCAACTCGCTACTTGTCCACATATCTCAAGCCCCTTCCTAAAGTGTTAGTTAACATGTGCCAACATACTCTAATTCCTCACTGTGGGAGTCATGAGTATGTCTCTGACAATGAAGCACTGCCCATCCATCATCTCCTCAACTGCAAGCGACTGAATTTACCTCATGTGATTCTCCAGCACATGATTTGTGCAGCCACCAAATACTACAAAAAGAATATTGTGCCTTATGGCATGGTTCTGACTAAGGTCTTTAGGTACTTTGGAGTCTCCCTTTCTTCTAAAAAATCTCTGATTAAAATCTCAAAATTTTCCACCAAAAATCTCTCTCACATGCGCAAAACTTCTTCTACCCAAACTCCTACTCCTACTCCTCCATCCTCTTTTCCCACATCCTTAAAACGCAAGCGCTCGACAAGAAGAAGACCTACTACACACCCTATTCCATTCTCATCAAATCCTCTTAACCCTGAGGAATATCCAACAAAAAATACAACCCCAAAACCTTCTTCACCAAATCCAGAACGTTCTCCACCACCTCCAAAATGTTCTCCAGAAAGAATCCCAACTCTTTCCACCTTCTTTCCTCAAACTTCCACCATACCATCCTCAGCTCTTCCCTCCTATTCTCAAACACTTCACTCCCCTCCTCACGACTTTGGTAATTTTCTATTCAATCCACATTTGTCTACCATGTCTCCATTGTTTGTATCCCCTTAAAAAACCAGTTATTCCATTTTTGGCATCAGTCAGTTTTTAAACTTTCCAGCAAATGTTGGTCCGTCTAACACATATATTGATCCCTTACCCTCTGTCTCATCCTCATTTGCCACTTTTCCATCTGTCTCTACAACACCCATTCCATCCAACACTATAGCTGCTACCACTTCTCAACCCTCTACTCATCTTCACTCTTCTCCTCGCTTAGTTGATGTGACACCCTATAATTTATATCATATTCCTATAAAATTTGCAGCGGATAAATAAAATTATATTTTCAAGAAAATAAAAACTTTTGTAACTAATTTAGGATATCACGTTTCTCAAAGTACACATGCAACAATTCAAATTTTATTACTCAAATAAAACAATTTAATCTCAATAAACTTGATTTAAGTATAATTACTTGATTTAATTCTAAAAACTTACTAGTACTTCTAAGTAAAATACAAAAATTTAATTCAAATTAAATAAGTAAAATACAAATTAAAACCCTTATTCCCGGTATCACCTATTAGAGCGGGGTTCCTCCCAAACTTGAACTTCAAGACTCATTAACCTGTAATAACTGCGATTTCGCAAACGTAGGGCCCAGCCAGTCAAACACAAACAACGAAGGAGGTGAGTTTTGAAATCATGTTAATAGTATAATATGAGTAAGAAGAACACGCAAACAATCATAATAGAATCGTATCATAATCACTTTACGATATATCAAGATATTTAATTAAATAGTATCATACTATAACATCAAAATCACTCAAGTAAAATAATCATCTCATTATAATATGCATCAAATCATCTAATTAATATTACCTTTGAAACACATCAATCACAACAAAACAATCACAAGGAAATGCAATGCTATGCATGAGCTTAGATTCTACTTCACAATGTGGTACCATTCTAACTCTGAAGTACTTGGTTAGGAGGCCTGATACTATGCCACTACAAGAGTGGACGGACAATTCATGAATGGCCAAGTCCTCATAGATCCCCTCAACTCAACCTGAGACACATATATGCGACGGTCGGGGTACTCTTGTGTTGCACGGTAGCTTCCGACCTTAGGGAATAACCCACTAATCCACTTAGGAATTCCCCACTAGGTGTACCCCCAAGGTCTATCAGTCTTACTTTATAGTTCGACTGTAGCCCTCCACGATCAGGCTCATTCAGTTGTACTTCCCCAGAATCACTAGGCTTGTCAGGCCCTACCTATATGATGACAAAATAATCTTCACTTCACAATTCACAATATTTATTTTCTCCCCCCGTTAGCTTAGACTACTCCATTAAGAGCACCATATTTAAGAATCATCATTATCTCATCAAGTATGGGGTACTTCAATATTTTCATCATAATTTTATAATATCATTAATCATAAATAATCATGATCATCGTATAAACTCATCACAATTTTATAACATCACTATCATCAATCAAAAATCATCATTATCATCACGTAAGCATATATCAAACCATGCATCCATATTTTATTATCACATCACATAATTTCATCTAAGCAAACATGTACACATAATTTCATTCAACATCCAACATCACAATAATAACAAATATCAACTATCACACGAGTATCAAAAATTAAATCAATCAACACCTTATAAAAATTTCTATTTTACATTTTAATCTCACAATTCTCATATTTCAAATTAATCAGTTTATCTCTCAAAGGACTACTGCCATACGTAGCGAGCCCCAGATGAATCGTTGGGAAATACGGTTTTCCCGTTCATCTCACAATATATTATACTCATGAATTCAAACGCTCTCTCACCCCTTACCTTATTTTGACGCTTTCACACACAAATACGATTCCACGAGCAAACAACCTTTGTTCATTGACTCTTTGTCCTTCAATCGATCTAACTCGACAATTTATGGATAAACGTTAAAAATAAATTATGAGAAGATATTCTAAAAACTAATTTTGAAATTCGGTCAAGAAAAATTACCATAAATCAGAAACTCAATCAGTGGATAATATAGTCACTTTTCACATGGTCGTTTTGGCGTTGGTTTCACTCAAATCGGACTTACGGTTAAGGAGAACGGTGCAAAATAATGAATTCTACAAACGAATAAGTCAGGTATTTTAGAGAGAAATTGGAGTCATTAAAAATCTGGAAAATTATGTTTAATTGATGAGTTAAATGAATGAAATAACATACTCAAATTTGGATGAAAACGGAGAAGCTTTTACGGAACAGTTATCGATCACCGGTGTCAAAAACGATAGGTTGTTGTTGTGTTTACTCTTGGGTTCTACGGCTTCCCATTCAACTCCCTTCCCTTTTCTTTGTTTTGTTTTATTTTAGTACAAATCAGGGTTCACAAGGTCTCTTTATTTATGTTTTTGTTTTGGAAAGCGGCGGATAGAAAACAAGCAGCAAAACCTAACAAACTCATCTAAATATTTGTAAAATTAGTTAACAACCCATGTCTACCTTACATATATCAATCTGATTCTGCAATTTAGCTTGTCCTATATATTTTAATGTATCATTATTATTTATTTATCTATTTATTTTAAAGAAACAATTATATGGATATTTATTTATTTTTTTAATAATATGTTTAATTAGGTTTTATTCTTCTTAATGGATCTAACCCATAAAACACATTTTTATAATAACTATAATTATTACTATAATATTTCTCAAAATCAACCCATAAAAACACTATCATCTTTATAAAATAGTCAAAATGATAAAATAAATAAATATAACATCAATAATTTATATTAATTATTAAATCACAATAAAGATGTATAAAATCATCATGTCATATGAAATATATAAAAGTAAAGAAAATCAATCACAATATTAGTAATATCTAAAGATAATTAGTTATAAAATAATTAACAAATCGCAGAAAATTGTTATAAATAATTGAAATACAACTATGTGCATATTCAACATCAATCATGCGCAGAAAAAATATTACATTAATTGGGTACACGTATATACACGTAAAATCGCATAAAATCTTTTTCTTTAAAATATATATTACACTAAAATACTATTATTTTTTTTAAAATATATCAATTAACAAAATATAATATCTATTATTTATATCGCTCATGTAATATAACATGTATCAAACTAGCACATCATAGAATGCATCCATATCATAAAATTAGCCACGAAATTTATCAACATATATTCTAAAATAATATTAGTCATCAAATTAATTATTTAAAATTCTATTTAATTAATAAAATAGTTTATTATAAAATTTGGGGTGTTACAGTTGAACCCTCAAATTCTAACATCATGGCTGCTCTTCAGATCATAATGGCATGTCAGGTTCAACACGATCAAGAAACTACTCTGTTAAGAACTTGGCTGACAAAACAACTTGCTCCCAAGCTGGGAATTCCACCTCCACCTCCTCATCTAGTTCCTCCTCTTTCCCAAGTTCCTCCTCCAGGAAAATCCTCCTCTTCAGAAGGATCTTCTCCCTCCTTAGATTCTTAGTTGCTTTTCTGCGGCCTTTTTGAATGATAATGGGGGAGAATTAAGTTAGCTTTTAATCTGAATTAGAAAGCCTGATTATGTAATTCTGCTCATAGTTATGTATCTTTGTTCTCAATTAAATGAAAAACTAGTTTATTGCATATAGTGTTTTAAATTCTGTCAATTTAAAAACTGCACAAATTGAGGGGGAGCTTTTAAGGCTCTTTTACATACTTGATATTAAAATCAGAATTAAAATCTAAATTAACATGTCTGTCATCATCAAAAAGGGGGAGATTGTTGAGACAAACTCCATATTTAAAGTTTTGATGAAAATAAACAAATATTAATTAAGAAAGTTAATTATGATTCTAAAATGTTATGTTAATTTAACATGTATTTTTGAGTGAATTTAATTAAGAACAGAATCAAACAAAACAAAGAAAACAGCAACAAGAACATTAAAACAAAGAAAGATCTTTAGCTTCAAAAATGTTCATCACAACATGTTGATCAAACTTTTTCTACCTCTTTAACAAATAGTCTGCCCTGAAAATTTATTCATATAGAATCAGTACATGACAATGAACAAGTAGGATTCATCCAAGCTCAAAAAAGTTATCTGATCTCTAAAATAAAAGGACTCAAAGTCCGACAAAAATCAAGACAGTTTGTAACTCCCAAAATCAAACTATCAAGAAAGTTTGATCAACCTTGATATATGATAAGACATTACAAAAGACATCCAAAATGATTGAAATAGGAACTCCATATTGATTTTTAAATCTCAAGAAAGTTCAAATTGACAGGACCCAAATTGATAATCAATCTCCATTTTCTGCATAACTTTAGCAGCTGTGCATTCTCTTCTAATGGCTTATAATTCTTCTCCAAACTTCTCTGGCTACATTCAAGACTCAAGATCGAGATTGTACCATCTAAGATCAAGGGAGAAACGTCAAAGACTTTTTCAAAAAAGACATAATTGCTTTAAATGCTAAACCAGAAAAGTCAAAAAACATTTTTTCAATGCTGGATTATTTTTAATCCAATATATTGACTTCAGTCAAACTATAGAGCACTATCAACAACTCTTTTTGACCTTCATTAAATGCTTCTATTGCCTATAAATAGAAGGCCAATATCCATGATCAAAGCAAGAAATTCAAGTACTGAAAAATCCATAAATCAATCACATACATACTTGAAATTCTAATTTTTCGCAAAACAGAGGCTGATCTATACTCTTATATTATATTGCGTAATTATCAATTTATAATTAGATCCTTTGTAAAGAATCAATTCTCAAACAAGAGTTGAGAAATCTCAGATTCTGTCAAAAACAATTCAATTGTAAAAACTCAAACTATAAGAGTTTCTTTATAGTTTGTTTAAGAGTACATCCTATGAAGGTTAGATAGGTGTTGTTATTGCTTTCTGGGTGGAAAGTAATAGATATTGAAATAGATCAAAGTTGATCTAGACTAGGTGTTGTAAGATCAAGAAGGTTCTTTGTTTTAAACACTTAGTGGAAAATTTCACAGTGTGAAGACTGGACATAACCCACGTTGGGTGAACCAGAATATATCTTTGTGTGGTATTCTCTATCATATCTTTTTATTTGTCATACTTAATTGATTAACTAAGATAAAACATAAACTAATTTACTGTTTTAAGCTAATCAAGGAACGTTCTCTGTTTTATAATAAAAACCAAGAACGTTCTCCGTTTTCTGTTTTCATAACCAAAAATCAATCTTGAGTTATTTTCTTAAGTTTTTAACAGGAATTTTTAAAAGGTGCATTTACAATTCAAACCCCCATTTCTTGTAAATCGACATTGCTACTTCACCCATGATATTAGAACTCTTAGAAAGTCTAATAGATCAAGGAAACCTCCTAACTACTTGAATGACTATCAATGTTACGCTATTATACAACAAAATTAATACAACAAAATGAATGCTATTACTAGTAATTTTGAACCATACCATTACAAATAAGTTCTCCAACATAATGTTTGGGTAAAGGCTATGGATAATGAACTTGAGTCCCTAAAACAAAATAACATGTGAATCATCACCACTTTACTCCATGGTAAGAAGTCCATCGGATGCAAGTGGGTCTACAAGATCAAACACAATTTGGATGATTCAATAGAAAGGTATAAAACACGTTTAGTTGCAAAAGGATTTACTCAAATTGTAGGTATTGATTTCTATGACACTTTTTCTCCTGTTGCAAAATTAACTACATTGAGAGTACTCATTGCTATCGCTTCATCTGAAAATTGGTTTTTGCATCAATTAGACGTAAACAATGCCTTTTTACGCGGCGGCTTAGATGAGGATGTTTATATTGAATTACCTCGGGGCATTTCATCTAACAAACCTAATCAAGTTTGTAAACTTTTGAAATCTCTATATGGATTAAAGCAATCTAGTGGACATGATTTGCAAAATTGTCGTCTGCATTAATTTCAAAAGGATATATGCAATCCACTTTGTATCATTTTTTATTTTCCAAGAGATTGCATAAATCCTTAACTGCGATTTTTATTTATAGGGACTAAAAAATGTTTTCATTTGTCAATTAATGTTTTTGTAACGTCCACTTAATGTTAAAAACCAATTTTTTTTTTATATTTGAGGAATGTAAATAAAAATAAAATTACGAAGACCAAAATAAATAAAAAAGTTATATTTACATAAATAAAAATATATTTAAACCAAATAAATTTTGAAGTGATCATTGATATAGTAACTTCTAACAGGACCAATATTTATTTTCTTCAACCTGTTTTCGATGAAATTATTTTCTTTCTTCGACCGTCGAGTTGGAGAACTTCCATTGTTCACACTTATTGCTAAGTCCACAAGTGTGTTGGTTTACTTTACTTGCTAAGAAGAGTCAGTCTCCTCCTCATATGAGACATACTTTTGATTTTGATTTTTTTTCAGATTTTTTTTTCCTTTATGTTTTGAGAGTTGTTTGTACTTTATATTTGTTTTGTAGATTCAATCTATTATATAAAAAGATTGTTGCATTTAGCTTTGAGTTGTGTTATTTTGACATCAATGTAGATAGTTAGCACCATTTAAATATGTGATTAATTATATTAAGTAAATAATTAATGAATATACAAATTTATTATCATTCATTCAACATATTAAATAATGATTTTGAAAATTATTGACCATAATTTTCAAATTAAACCACACAGATATTGGATATTTTTGTTAAATATGAATCTGATACGGTAAAAAAAACTGATAGTTAAAATACATTGTTAAAGTTTTATTGTTCCGAAAATCTTAGGGTTTATAAAAAATTCCTTCTAGTTTTCAAATCCTATAGTTTGTAAATTTACTAACAAAATATATGTGTTCATAAGGTTAAACATGTTTGTATATTTATCAAAGGTCGTCATTGACTTTTAATATAATATTTAAAATTTAAGAAAAATATACCATTGTTTATAGGCATTAAAATGTAAAAATCAATATTATTTAGTATAAAATTTATAAAAAAATTTAAATATTTAATTAATTATAAATATTTATCTCGTGTATAATTTATATTTATATAATAAATTATGATT
>JBBPBT010001185.1:2164920-2179675 GCA_037974875.1 Cicer bijugum
AATGTATATTTTATAGAGTAAATTAAATTATTAATAATATTATAGTTTTTGTTGTAATTATGTCAATTTAGTTTTCTTTAAAAGTCTATGCCTTATTGTGAAAGTTGGTGACGAGAACCAAAGGACAACAAAAATGTTTAATTGCTAAAAGAAAATATTGGTACTTTATTGGATTTTATCATTAGAGAGTTCAACGAAGACAAATTATTTTAAACTACACTATTTCCTAATTAAGAGTTTTATTGGAAAGTGCAATAGAATTTTCTGAACTTAACTTTTATACTATTAAAATACTTTGAGAGATAGTAAATAGATGAAAAAGTAAATGATCCGATCCGATATAAAAAAAAAAAGTTTTTAATAAGTGTAGAAAATTTGTAAATATACAAACATCATTGTTGTAACTAGTGCTACAAAAGAAAAAAGCAACAAAGATGCTACAATGTACGAAGCAGATGACAAAAACAATAGTCTTGCAGCATTAAGCACCAAAACAAAGACAAACTTCAAGGTTAAAAATACAATTAAATACAATCATCAATATCCAAATTATTGTTAAAAAAAATGTTATCAAATTTGTAAGTAAAAAATATAATTTATTTAAAAATAAAAAAAAATACTAGTTGGCTTGCCATTGAATTCATGTACATTTAAAATAAGAGACGCAGCAAAGATAAGGCAAAAAGAAGTTGGTATGTACGTGGCATCACAAAACCCAAATAACTAGATTCTCATCCGACGTGGCATCGTATAACCAATAGATGATTAGTAAGATATAGAAGCTTATTCACTGTTTGGGGGGTTATATCGCTATGGCTACAGCTTCTGCTTCCGCGTTTCGCTTAGTACCTTCTTCGTTCGGATTCAGATACCATAATAATTATCCTCCAACGCCCAAATCATTCAACCTCCGTTTCCCTCTCCGTCACACCAGCTTATTCGTTTCTGCTTCCGTTTCGATCTCTAACACGGATATCCGAACAGAACCTAATGATCTCGTAGCTTCTCTTCTTTCAAAGGTACATATATTTTCTTATTTATTTGTGTAAATATTCCAAATAATAATCAATCACTAATCAGTGTTAAAAGTTTTACCTATTAACAAATCATAATCATATGTGTGACTTTAGGTCATGTATGTAATATTTGTATTGTTAGTAACATGGTGCTTATTGCTTAACCATACATAATCAATAAATCAAATCAATCTTGCAATTTGGAAAAGAGATAAAAAATTCCTTTGCAGCTAAAACATTCATGCAAAAATTATAAATTATATTTCAACAATATCTGAATACTTATGAATTATAATACTTACTTCCATTTCATTACATTTGATGTTTAATTTACATTTTATTGTATTTTTAGTATTTACTTCCCTGATCAAAATTGAATTTTAACTTTTAATCAGGTGGTGCAAACAGATGGAGGAGTTTTACTGCAAAAGGAAGAACATAAAGAGGTAGCTGAAGTGGTTCAGGAATTGCACAAGTATTGTGTGAAAGAGCCTGTGAAATGCCCCTTAATATTTGGAGGTTAGTCGACATACCTTGAGATTGTGTTAAAACTTTAAACATCTAAAAGCATGTCTTCATATTTAATTTTTTTAATCTTCTAAACTATACCAGATAAATCTTAGGATGTTTTTGATTTGTTTCCTGTGTTTCCTTTTCAATTTCTATTGTTAATTATAAAATGTTGCTTTCCTATTTGTATTTTTCAAGAATTTTCCAATGAATAGGTGAAAACAATTTAATTATTATTATGAGGGTCTTGCTAATGAGCATTCTAAGGGCATTGGCTAAGGAAATAATAAAAGGAAAGTTTGTTCCGATAATACAAGTTTAAAAACTTGCCAATGTTTTTTTTTTATAGATAAATGTTAGTAATTTAGTGGTTATGTTAGTTTTTTGGGTTCTAACCTGAGACCTCCTTTGGTGTGTCTTAACTCACTCACCGAGCTATCTAAAGGGGAAAAATAGATCCGTCATTTTGAATTTTGATTCTTAATCAATGCCTAAAGGCACACGTTATATATATATATATATATATATATGTTTTTTCAACTTTTGTCATTCTTTATATACATTTTTCCAGTAATATCTAAATAGGCGATATTAGAATAATTCTGTTCTTGCTTTTCTTTCTTTCTATCTTGTTCTAATGCAATGAAAAAAAATGCTTTGCAGAGTGGGATGTGGTGTACTGCTCACAGCCAACATCACCTGGAGGTGGATATAGGAGTGCACTGGGCCGAGTTTTCTTCAAAACAAAGCAAATGGTTCAGGTTGTTGAAGCTCCTGATATTGTGAGAAACAAGGTCTCATTTACTGCTTTAGGCTTTTTGGATGGAGAGGTTTCTCTGAAAGGTATGTATGTCATTTTATCATTTAAAAGTATGAGGGCATCTTCAACTTGCTAATACCAATTTTCTTCCATGAAACTGTAAGGTGTTGTCAGTTTAGTCTATAAAATTAAGATATTGACAAAAAATTTGTAGACTAGCGGTCATTTAAGTTACATGTTACCCTCCGGTTTTTAAGGAAAAGAGCCTTGATAATTTGGAGTTTGTCTAGGAAGTTAGTAAAGACCTTCCAAGTATTGTTCTAGTTAAAATTTGAATTCGGGGTCTCTCATTTTTTGTGTTTAACTAAAGCTCATTAAGCACTTGAACCCAACCACTTACTTAGTTACGGGAAGTAATTTGACATATAAATGATTTTTCAGGAAAATATTTGATTCTTTATAGTATTTAATTATAGGGACTAAGTTAAAATATTTACCAACAGACTTTACATTTAGACCAAAACGACAAACAATTTACAAATTGAAGGACATTTTTGTCAAAAAAAAATTAATTTTTGAGATTAACTTGTCCGTGCTTAAGTTACTTTTCTATCCATAGAAAAGAAACAAGAAAAAAAAAGGGTATGATCTTAATTAGATATCTGTTTGCTTGGTATTTTGTTGTAATTCTGTGATTATTTTGATGTATGAAAATGTGAAACAGGAAAACTCAAGGCTTTGGATACTGAATGGATTCAAGTTGTATTTGAAGCACCTGAATTGAAGTTAGGATCATGGCAAGCACAATATGGAGGTGAGAGTGAAGTTAAACTCAGAATCACTTATGTAGATGAAAAAATCAGGTTAGGATTGGGATCCAGAGGTTCCTTGTTTGTTTTTCAAAGAATATGAAATTGAAATTCCGTTAAGGAAAATTCTGGAAAGTTTGTAACTTGGCACTTTGTATAAGTTCATGTATAATAATATGATTATGAGTAATGAGTGTATATGTGTTAGAGCTAGCTCAAAAAGAAAAAGTTTCCAAGACACTAGGGCGTTATATTAAAGTGACAATGCAGTGTAATCAACTTGCCATTGAGAATCTTTCTATTTTTGTTGTGAAAAGATTATTTGATTAAGGGAATGCAAGGTATACTCTTTTCTTTTATTTGTATGCTCTGTTTTCTTTTGTTTCAAGTAATCAGAAAATAATTTATATCTTATCAAAAACAGATGAATGGAGTCTATTTATATCTTACTATGGAAGTTGATTACTCATCTGTCGCCAACTCAATTTGCCAACTTCTATTCATTTTAGTCTATTTGATAGTAAATTTGTATGCATTTTTTATTTTATACTATTAACGTAGGTGTTGTAAATATATTTGTAGATTCACCATTTTGAGTTCTAACTACATTGAATTTGTGTTGTTTTTATGTATTCTATTTAAATAAATATATTTGTTTAATAAAAACAATTGGGAAGAAAAGGAACACATGATTTATGTTTGAATACATTTATGAAAATGAGAGTTGAATGATAAATGTCATACTAAAAATCAATTATAGAGGCAAAAACTACAAATTCTAACTTAAAGTTAGAATCAATTTTGAAAAAGAAACACTTTAAAATAAATTTTATAATTATAAATTTAATTTTAACACTTACAACTCTGAAATTATGGCGAATAGCACTCTGAACAAATATTTAAAAGTTGTTCAAAACTCTAACGAAAATTGATGACAATATTTAAAATAGTTCTTTTGATCTTTACAGTTGAGACAATGATTTCGTCGTTTGATAAAAATAAGAGAAAATAATTGTGTCGTTTAAAATTCTGTTCAACGATCGGATATAGATAAGATTATTGCTCCATACGTAAAGACAAAGAAAGTCGTTAACTAATACTTTTAAAAATTATCGTTGATCATCATTTAAATTACAAATGATTTTTTAGTACAAGTCAACGGTAGATTATTTATCAATATTTTCTTATATTTTACGTGAGAAAAAAAGATATACAAAGTTGGTGTGAATCAATTCTACGGTGACGTCTAATAAAAATCGAGTATATGATAGTTTTTAAATAAGCGGCTACAATATATATAACAAAATAAGTGATTTGTGCTAAACAACAGTAAAAAAAAAATGTATTGTCTTTGCATAACAAGAGAAATTTTAATATGAACTAGGATCCAATATGAATTAATATTGAAAATGTTTAAATTTTTAATGAACACATGTTGTCTTTAGAAGTAAACTTTGATGGTCAATTTTCATGATTGTGATAATAATTTAAATTATATTATTACGTCAATTCAATAAAAATAAAGGAAAATAATTTTATATTTCATATTAATTCGATATCAATTAAATAATTGTGTTATCAAATAATATTTTAAGTCGAAATTTTATAATAATTTTTAATTTTATTTGTGTTTAATTTGAATTGTAATAATTTCAATATGAATATAGATAATTGTTTTTGGCTCATTTTAAGAATAAGATAAATCTTTATTTAAATATATTATAAGAGTCTCATTTTAGATAACATTGAAATAAATTAGAATTTATAAGTGAAATGTGTCTCTTCTTTAAGTTTTTGAATTGAAACTTAATTAAATCTTATCAATGATTTTCCAACCGTTGTGACAATTTCTCATTGACTTATCAATCTTTTAGATTGTGATGTATTCCTTCTTCATCTTCTCAATTTAATTAGTATTTGTTTCTTTTTATTCCCTTTTATTGTACCACCTTATTTTAATAAATTACTTGGTAGATCCTCCATCACTTGTGGAATCAACCCAAATCAACATTAACAATTTTAGATAATTTTTAAATCTTGGTACATGGGTGCAAAGTAGAACAATCAAACTCTCCTACACAACAATTATACTCTTCTTATAGGAAACATTGACTTCAATACAAACATATGCACATTATTAATGTATAAAATATATAGGAAACATTAACTTCAATACGACATATGCACATTATTAATGTATAAAATATAGGACACCGAAACATATATCTTTATTCATTATATTTAAAAAATATAAACATTATTTATAAAAAATTTAAACTTATAACATTGTCACATCTTTAACCTTCATATATGTATCTAAATTTATTGGAAAAAAAAATACTATATCTTACAAACTAAATTTTAATTGTACGTGATAAATTTGATTTAAATACTGAGATATAAAAGTGATATTAATAATTTAATAAATTCAATTGAAATCAATTAATTTGATATTTTTAGTGAGTATTTGAGTTAAAGTGAACTAAACTAAATTAACATAATTTCTATTAAATTGAGTATAATTTTATTCCACTTAAACTCGAGTTTTAATATCCCAACAAAACTATTATATTTTATTTCACATCATAACATCAATGTCATTTCATAAAATATATTATATATAAATCATATTTTTTAATTATATATATTTTATTTATTTTTTCATTGTAGTTTATATCCTCCTCTCACAAAAAAAGTTAATGTAATTGTTTTAATAATATAAAAAATATAATATTTAAAAAATGTAGTTGAACTGAACAAAATCAACCCATGTTTTTTCATCGGTCCAATTTAAATTTAGCAAGAAAAATTGAAAAATCTGAACTAAATTTGTGTTCAAAATTTATCCTGTCAAGTAAACGCAGGGCGCATTTGATTTCATCACCCCAAATGAGCGCCACCGCATTCCACGTTTGTAGCGGTTTCAATTTAAGCGCTTCCAACAATTTTCATGTTAAAGATTTCAACTTCAACAATCTCTATCCAAATTCCTTCACTCATCAAACCTTCTACTTTTCTTTTTCAGCTACCAAATGCAACTTCGCGGGTCAATCGTCGGTGGTAAATATTATCCTCTCATTCGTTTTCACTATCATTAACCATTTACCAAACACTTATGCTCTATCATTAGGGTTTATCTGCGTTCACATTTTATTGCTTCCAGCAATTAACACTCCTATTTGGTCCCTACTAATTAAAATGTGTGTATTGTTTTCAGATTAAAAAATATTGAATTTGCTGCTATTACTTATTAGATTTGAGAAGTGAAGGATAATTTTGGAAATAAAAAGGCTATACCAAGATGGTGTATCCTCTTTATATATGTTATAGATATACTCAAGTAGAAAGACCAAATAGATAGATGAGAGATACTTTAAGACCAAATTGGTTTACTCCGTTATTATAGTTGTTGTAGTTATGTGTGTGATTATTTGCAGAAAGCACTTCCCATTCGTATATTATCCGTCGGAAAAAAACGATCAAGTGGACTGCAACTCATGGTTGACGAGTACGTTGAAAAGATCAAGTACTATTCTAGTGTTGAGGATGTTCAAATTCGGCCAAATCCCAGAAATGCTCGGTGAATTCACTCTCACTTTTGTTTTAGCGGCTGCATTTTGTAGAATTTTGAAATGATTGACATGAGTTTCAAATTTTCCTTAAGTGCATGCATCAAGGATTTATTTACACATATTGGAACCTTTCATGCACGGGCAGATCTAGAAATTTTTAGTTATCAAGGACAAATTCTTATAATTTATAATAATAATGATGATGATATGCTGGGCAGCTAATAATATCCCCAATGTAGATCCACCCTTGCTTTCATGTCACAAATGGATTCTGTCATGTTAAACTTCACATGATCTTGTTATGTGAAAAATTGGAGTCTATCTTTTCATAGAAGTTAAATAAGTGAAATTCTATTGAAATTTGTGATTTTTGTCCAAAGAGACATAAGAATAAATATTTTACATGAAAAGGTGTGGTCAAAATTTCACATGAGAAGATCCCTGTATGTCTAGTGACAGTGCATAGATGTGGACATTGCTTTTTTAATTGTCTAATTGAAAGGGTGGATTTTTTGTTTGTGTTGTCTAGTGACCAAAGGGCTCAGGTTGATGACGAAGATTCGGCAATGATGAATCTTATAAGGTCTGATGATTGGGTATAGTCTTGAACATGCATGAATTTAAATTCCAGAAACAAATAATTATGCTCCTTATGTGTACTTGTAAGTTGTAAGTGGGTTCTATTCCGTATTGGAGATGAGATGGATAATAAATTTCAGTGTTCAGATTCAGAACAAATACTGCTTGGATGTTACTACTAAAACTTCCATTTGCTCTGCTGTTTAACTCTGAAGTTTCTCCTTATTGTTTGTCGTTTTATCTTTCTTATCGGCTTTTATTTGTATTTTTTCTTTCTTACCCAACTTTTATCAAGGCACATGAATCTAAAATCTATACCTCGGTGGTCCTGAGAATAGTCACGTAATGTGACCAAATATGTATATATACTCCTTTAAGTATCTTGTGCTCATGACAACACAATGGAATCTAATTAAGCTCGAGTAGGTGTGAATCTCAAATTTTGTGTTACATTTTCGTTTCCAATTGCTAATGTTCTTTATGCACTTATACACCATGTTGAATTCAAATAAGGTTTGTTTTCTTTGCAGGAGTACTTTCTCCACATAGACTCCACCCACTTTCAACACTGTCCACACTATCGTTCTATATTTGAAAATCTATGTCTTATAATGGTTTAATTACAATTACTTTGGTTAACATAGTTTCAATTTGCAAAGGTTGCTGTATACTTTAAGTCCTTGCTTAAAAGTTGAAATCCATTTTACTTTCAATTGATATTTTTATAGAGATCTATGTCTTATTGGCAGGAATTGGCCTTTTATTCTTTCTTAACTAAATTATCTGTCATATACCTGCACTTATAGGTTGTGATGTTGGACGAACGAGGGCAAGATGTACGATCTGAGCAAATGGCAGAGTTAGTGGCTCATGCAGGAAATACTGTAAGTAGATACTGTAAATGATCTCTTCCATGGATCATTATAGCATGAAGCCATGAACCAATTGAGTTTTGAATTTGATCTACCATGCACCATTATATTTTGCCACAACCATAGGCCCACAGTTGAAGAAGTGATACTGATATTTCATATTTACTGTAACAATTTTGAAAATATACAAAAAGGTTTGAACGTATATTTAAATAAATGTATTGTGATTGTCTTCGACTGAAAGTAGATACAAAATTGTTCAGGCTATGTACAAACTCCAAATCCCTTTCAACTCTTCTCCTTCTCCTTCTCCTTCTTCTTCCTTAGGCAGATGTGTTTTGTTGATGAGGGAGAACAAATATTTGCGGACAGAGTTATGGAGATGAAGATAGAGATATTTTGGATAGGCCTCCTGCCTTTGTCTCCTACATCACGTTTGATTGTGATTGTGCTGTAGAGATAACTTTTAATCAATTCTTGTGCATAGCTCCTTTTGTTCCCCAAATCCGATTTGGGGCTCTTCGTTTGGCCATATAGGCCTCAGACAACCTAACCTGCGATTTGAAGAAGTGATACTGATATTTCATATTTACTGTAACAATTTTGAAAATATACAAAAAGGTTTGAACGTATGTTTAAATACATGTATTGTGATTGCCTTCGACTGAAAGTAGATACAAAATTGTTCAGGCTATGTACAAACTCCAAATCCCTTTCAACTCTTCTCCTTCTCCTTCTTCTTCTTCCTTAGGCAGATGTGTTTTGTTGATGAGGGAGAACAAATATTTGCGGACAGAGTTATGGAGATGAAGATAGACATATTTTGGATAGGCCTCCTGCCTTTGTCTCCTACATCACGTTTGATTGTGATTGTGCTGTAGAGATAACTTTTAATCAATTCTTGTGCATAGCTCCTTTTGTTCCCCAAATCCGATTTAGGGCTCTTCGTTTGGCCATATAGGCCTCAGACAACCTAACCTGCGGTTTTTTCATTGCTTCTGTTATTAAACATTTTGTCTTCATGTCTGACATATGCTTTACCATTGTAATGAATTTCTCTAAAAGATACTCTATCTTGGCCTGCCTTTCTTTTTGTTTCTGTGGCATGTTGAGAGTCATTAAAACTGACTTGTACATATGGACCGAAGCTAGACTTGCTAACCTTAATATATAATGAGCAGCCATTCATGTATTTAATAACATATTGCCACATAGAGATTTTTCTTCTTTGCACACTCCATCGTAGCTTCCTTTTACAAGTGCTTTTGAATTAGTTAATTCCATTACCAATTGCACTTAACCACTATCTTACAACATCTTAAAACTTTGGAAACTTCCTTCTTGGTTGGTCTTCATTATCACTCAGGAGTGTTGATAGAAACCAGAATTTTATTGGCTAGAATTGATGAGCTATGATGCTCTTACAATGCTGGAAATATAAAAATGCAGAAAAAGAACTAAACCAGAGTTCTAAGAACTCCTAAACCAGAGCAGAATTGCTCCTAACCAGAGAAAGAATTCCCCTAATTGTTTCTTAGAATATTTTTTGAATATCTTTCCCTCTTCCTATTCTCTCATTCTTATAACATTAAATAATTAACATTATTAATTAGTTTTTATTCCTTTCATTCATCCTTCTTGAAACTGCATGTCTTTCCCACTTCCCCTCTTTAATGAAATATCAGTAGGATAAGAGACATTATTACTAGCTTTTATTCCATTCATCAATAGCTTTTATTCCCTCCATCAATCATGCTAGAAACTGAATGTGTGTGAAGTGTGTGACTTGGTTGAGTGGGCCCCATTCTTTGGGTCTCATTCCTCTTACTTTGCAGTGTTCTATCAAGTGTACTTCCGGGTAATCAAAATCACCATATTTATCATCAAAATTGACAACTGTAGTTGGCTCTGGATCTCTTGAAGAAGCTGCAGCTCTAACATTAGTCCCACCATCACCATTGTCACTTGCACCATTTCCTACATTATCAATATGTATTTAGGTGTGATTGTCATTTGTATTTAGTGTCTTTGGTGGCAATACAGTTATCCATTCCCTACATTATTCTCATCAAAATCCCCTCTGTTAAAGCTCCATAGTTTTTCCCTGATTTCTTCCCCTACTGTGAAAAACCTAGCACAAAGAGGAAAAAGAGTAAAGGGATTTTCACTGGATAAGTTATGCTCACAAAAATGTTGGTTTTTTGGGTTTAAAATGTTATTAGTAACCCCAAAAGCATGCCATTAACCATATGTAAGACATGTAATTATCCCACAAAGCATTCCACTAACTGTGTCAGCCTCCAACATTTAGCAGTTGGATAAAAAGTTAATGATTGAACCACATTTGTTTCATAGAGAAAACTGAGGATTCAACTTGAGCATAAATAACTAGGGAACTCAAATCACTCAAACATTATACTTGAAGGGTGCAATTTAGCTTACATATTTTCTGCACTGTTTTCTGGCTGAAGTCATTTTATGTTTCTATATTTGTGTGTTCTCTAGGATGATGTGTGTACACCTCAGTTGTGTTCTTTTAATAGCAAATGATACTTTTGAATAATGTTTTCTGTTAAATGAAAATAAACTGTATTGATTTATGCTTGCTCATAGGGTGCTTCACGTTTATCTTTTTGTATCGGTGGACCCTATGGTCATGGAAAAAAAATAAGGGAACGTGCTAACTTATCAATCAAGTTATCTTCAATGGTCTTAAATCATCAAATAGCATTACTTGTGCTCGTGGAACAGCTTTACAGGTAACAAATCTCCTGTTTCATTCTGTTTTTTTTTCTTTAATCTTTTAGTCTCAAAAATAGCACAAGGATAATAACATACTACATTAATACTTTGACCTGGACCATGCATTGACTTGGTTGCTTCATTTTACTAAAAAAAAAATTTAGTGGGGACAATTGAATGCCACTTTTAGAAAAGCTAACTTTTGCTTTAAAAGATAGATTCGAACATAACTAATTTTCCAGCCTTATCAGAATCTGAAGTTTTACTTTATCAAAAGAAATATTTTCGTTATACTAATGCCACTTTTGGGCTTTTGCATGAAAAAACCTATACAAAGGGGGCTAACCCGATTACAGTGTTACTTCACTTTTCATTTGATGAATGGCTAAAACGAAATAGATTTGCAATGAAGAAGGCTAAAGACACTTGAAAACAGTAGTCAAAGTCATATTAAACACATTTATAGACATTTCTTAGACACTTTGGATACTCCTAGTCACATTTTACTTTGTAGTTACAAAATAATGGCATTTTGGAAAGAAATTTTTTTTTCTTCTTTTCACAATAAGTGTAGTTTATTTTTTTAATGTAACATTATATACTTTATTCCAATTTTCACCCAAATCATTATTGTTTGTAACATCCAGCTTCTCATTTGAAGCAGTTTTTATATTATTTTCAGATTATGGTTTTTTCAAAAGTTCTGACATGCAAATGAAAACTCTTAAAAGTGATTATTTTTTTCAAAAAAGTTGTAACAAATGATCTCTTATTCATGTCCCAAGATTGTATTCCTTAAACGACCTTAAATTCTATGTAAAAAATTCGCAGGTCGTAATTATCTCCAAAAATTGCTACTTGTTCATGTTCTTGAGATTGTATTATTGAAATGGCTAACTCTCTTCAATCGCCAATTTTGTAGGTCATGGACAATTTTGAGGGGACAAAAGTACCATCATTAGATATTCTATCTTATTTTGTTTATCTTTCATACATGTCTATGAGCTATCCAATTTTCTAACGGACCTTTATATCTTGTCTGATTCCTAATAACATGATTGTACATTTGAACTGAAATGGGAAACCCCCTTTTTTTTCTCATGTTTAGGTGCATGTTGTTTGTATTGATGGTAAGTGTCAGAATATTAGAAAATATCTTATAATATCTTTTATATTATATTAGAGTATCTTGAGTTATTTTCTATGATCAATTTATATTCATAGAGAATCTTAGAATAGATTTCTTTATTATTATGATTTGTTCCTGATTTAGAATTGAGTCTATATTTCTCTATAAATAGAGATTAATATTGAATCTTTTGTAAACAAGTTATCATAAAACTATTATCAATAATATTCAAACCTTTATTATTATCTCTCTTTCTTTTCTCTAAATTCCCACAACTTCAACAGTAAGTTTGTCATTATTGCGACTGAGATTTTGTTGAAGTTCTAAAGTGTAATTTTAATCAAAATTATGGTGATGCATTATGATTCTGACAAACTCGTGCAATCCATATATCACTATATATTTTTTAGGGTTTTGAGTGAAACTCCATTTAGTTTTCAAATTCTAGGTCACTAAAATTTAAAAATTTGAGAAAAATATTTATGAAATTGTAAAATGTCTGTTATTTCAATTACATGTCTCTTAGTAATATTTTTGACCTATTTTCTCCTCTTACTAGTGTTTTTAGTTTTGGCTAATGATGTTAGGCCTAATTTGATAATATTCATACTGAATTTTTAAGGGACAATTTCATTTTTAGTATGGGTCAGTTTAAAATATTTGTTATTTGAAAATAACATGTTTTAAAATAATCCATTTATAATTTAGGGATTTAGGCATCAATTTGTAGCATCCTACAGTTTTAGAATTAAGTTGCTGGTAACTCACACCTTGTTTGTTATTTTGTTTCATTATTAATGGTGTTGTTGTATGTATCTCTTCTTCTCCATCGTTAACATCTTTTACTTTTTCGAGTGTTAATAAAAGATAGGCTAAATTACATTCGTGGTCCCTTAACTTAATTTCAAGTAACGTTTAGTCTTTTATTTTATTTAATTTTTTTTTCCAAGTTGGTCATTTGTTTTAATTTTAAGTGACAATTTGATAATTTATGTTTTAAAATTTCAACAATATTACCTTTTTTATACAAAAATTCAAAAAAATCATCAAATTTTTCAACAAGAACTCATAAAATTAATAATTATATTCAATATAATGCAAATTTTATCAAATCTATAACTCAAATATTCAAATATATTCATATTTTCATCTTCAATAATATCAAATAAATAATAAAAATATGAGTTTATTTCAAGATTTAAGTTATGAATTTGATTAAATTTGTATTTTATTGAAGATGATAATGAATTTTATGGGTTTTGTTTGAAAAATTTGATGATTTTTTTTGAATTTTTGTAGAAAAAAAAGGATAACATTGTTAACATTTTAAAATATAAAATATCAAATTGTCACTTAAAATTAAAATAAATGACCAATTCAAAAACAAAAAAATAAATGACTAAAATGTTATTTGAAATTAAGTTAAGGGACCGCGGGTGTAATTTAGCCTTAAAGATAACATGTTCTAATTTTACACAAGTGTAAAAATAGAATAAAAAAATTATAATTCATTTTTATACGATTTATTCCACTTTCTGTTTCATTTTTCTTTATTTTGTTTGTTTTAGAATATTCAAACTAAATCTAAAAAACCTTTTAAATAGAAAATTTGAACACACAAAGGTAATAAAAAATGAGAGATAATACAAATAGAAAAAATAAATTAAGAGGAGTGTGTGGTCAGAAATCTTGATCTCAAATATTTGACATTTTCATTTATTAGGGTTTGGAAAGTTTGGTAAACCACCTCACGTGGTTTCCCTGGGAATTTTGCATTTAAGTAGCTTCAAGTCAAGTTCAACGACCACCCTTGACAAGATTAGTATATGGAGTAATAATATTAATTTAAAAATCATAAATTATTAACATTATATTTAAAAAAAAATTGTTAACATTAAATTTTTATACAAGTATTGAATAATTAGAGGATCAAATGATGTAACTATTTAAACATCAAAACTACCATACTCTTAAGATTTTAAGATTACTAAAGATTAAGAGTATTGTAGTTTATTAAAGATTGACGGTACATAATAAAAAGAAATAGTATCATATGTTAGTTGTTACTTCGTTGTTTTTTTTTTTTTCTTTCTAATTATGCTATTTCATTGTTTGAATATTAAAAATTGATGAGATGGAACGAAAAATGGCAACATCCATTCCGTCTCCTTCTATTGTTTATATCGAAAGAAATTTGTGTTCTCACATAAAATCGAGAGAAGAAAATTCATGAATATAGAGAAAACCTTTGGTGCAAAGCAGAATTCATTGTTGTTAGGTATTTTGCCTTAAGAGTTTAGAAAACAACAGAGAACCAAATTCTCACGTTTGTTGAAGAAAAGTGAATTTTGAAACACGTGTATTAGAACAATATGTTAATGTTCACATGATGTTGAGTGGTTAATGTCGTGCAAATATCTAATTAACATTGTTTATTATTTGGTTAACACAATTAATTTATTTTTTACAATCCACTTGCATTTGATTAATACATAAAAATATTTAATTAATTTAATTTAATACGTGGTTATTAACCACTAATTATATTGTTGTTCAATATTGTATTAATGATATGTGTCCGATTAACCAAATTTGATACAAGATTTATAATAGCAAAGAAATGATAACAAGTATTTCAATAACATTTGGTAAGTCCTAAGGGCACGATAAATGATTAAAAATAAAATTTGTATATTAAAAATATATTAAGAGTTATATTTTTAAATTTTTAAAAATTAAAAATTTATTTTCTTATATGTAAAATTT
>JBBPBT010001185.1:2181532-2192111 GCA_037974875.1 Cicer bijugum
TACCACTTTTCTAAATTTTTATCAAAAAAGAATATTCTTAAATATTATTTGATAGTATTATTGGATAACAACTTACCGATATAAATTGAAAAAATTAAATATTTTCTTTTATAATTTAAAAAATAATTAATATCATAAATAATTTACATAATTATAAAAGTCTATATTCGAACTTAAAAATTTATCCTATATTGATTGAAAATATTTAAGAACAAAAATCAAGAGTCTTTATTATAAAAATTTATAATTGGTTATGATGTAAATGACTTGTTCACATACTATTTATTTTAACTTGCGGACACAAGAGAAATTAATAAAAATAAATTAACTGTAACGACAAATTTTAAAAATATTATAAAAAATGTAATAAAAAAAATCTTGAACAATAACACCAACAACTAAATTTGAATCCTGAATGTTACCCTTCATCGTGTTTTCCACAATATTTCCACTTCACCATCATTTCTCTCTTTCAGCGCCGCTTCGTAATTCATCAACTTCGTCACGTGCCACTGCGCGCGTGACGAAACCTTCTAGAATCAGCATCCCACTTCCCAGATCGAACTCCATTCATCTCCGCGATCCAATTCCTTCCACATTCATTCAATCCAAACAACTTCTCCAAAACGTGCTTTCATTCTCAACTCATTTTCTTCTCTTCAGTTTCGTTAATTCCAATGGTTGAAGATAAAGCAACGGTTACTACTGAAAATGTTAGTACTACTACTGAGGGAAATGGAAAGAAGAAGCGTAATAAGAGTTTAATTTCGAGAATTTGGAAGTTTATATTTAGGTCTAATGAAAATGATTTGGAGAAGAGGCTTCAGTATATTTCGAAACAAGAAGCTTCTGTTTTGAGTAGAATGAACAAGAGATCCCGTTCCTTGAGACGAACCTCTCGCCATATTATTATTTTTTCAGTTTTATTTGAGGTATATTATATTATTATTTCATTCCCATTTTACTTTTATTAATTATTTATTATTTTCGGTGTTTATTAATTAATCATTTTTTTTTTTTATTATTCATAGTGTTCGAATTTATTTAGACTTGTCTCCAAGTACAAGTCACTTGCTAGCTAAAAGTATGTTAATCAAGCTACTTGACAAAAAACAGAATTTAGTTGGACTTAACTCAATACCAAAAAACTAGTGATGTCCCCCACTTGAACCATGAAATTTATTTATTTAGGGCTTTGGTTTGTTGATTTGCCGACTTTTTGATGATGTATTGTGATTGTTTGAGTATGTGTTATTTGAATGATTGTTGATACTGGAGATTGGAATGAACTATCTTTTTAATGTTGTTTTTTTTATCATTACGTTCTTGGAATTTAGGTTGAGTTTAATCCAACCTTACAAAATTTGACTTATAAGATTAGAGACGTATTACTAATGTGGTCATATCAATTTAGTGAGTACTCAAGAGGAAATAAAAGTTTAAGACTAAACCCCATTTTTGACCTTTGGAAATACAAGCATTTCATCTTTTGGAAGATTTTGTAGATAATGTAGTCTGGTAATAATTTCAATTGTTGCCTTCTTAGTGTGTGTTTGATTTACATTTGAAAATATGCGAATTTGAGAAGGTACATTTGGACTCCTAAAGTTAGTTTGCAATGGAAATCCACTTATACCCTATAATTATTTTTTTACCTTCTTTCTTACTATTTTTAAAGGGAGAGTAACAGAAGGAGACGACTCTTAGGTTACTAATTTTTTTAGAACAGTCTTTTTGAAGACTATAGTTTTATAACACTTGTATATTTGTAGGATGACAATGAGGGGTTCGCTCAAATTATGAATTTTTATCTGAGGATAAGTTAATATGTTCTTTTAAGTTTTTCTTTTTTGGCATTGTTGGAAAATTAGATTTTGCTTTAAATAGTTTCAACCTTTTCAGGTCATTGCCATAGCTTATGCGATTATGACAACACGATCCATGAATATGAATTGGAAAATGAGGGCGATTCGAGTTGTTCCGATGTTTCTTTTGCCTGCCTTATCATCTGCTGCTTATTCAACATTTGTAAGCTTCATAAGGATGTGTAGGTGTCACGAGATTTATAACTAACACAAATATCATGCAGAAGCTAGTTTATTTTTGTTTTTATAATTCAGAGCACCTTTTCTTTATCATGTTGGTTGTTCTATTGAATTTTCAGTTGACATCCAGATCTAGATCAATATAACCTTTAATTTTCTATTTTCCGTTGTTATTGTTAAATTTGATGTTTGGCACATTGAAAGTCAACCTATATATGACATACTTTACTGTTCGAAAATAGCTCTGACTTCATTATTATTAGTAGAATTTCTGTTGTTACTCGTGCTTTAAGTGGGTTTTCTGCCAAGAATATAAAGCCAACTTTTTTCTCTATGCATCATTTTGATTGCCTTGGCGTAGTCTTGTTGTAAATGTCGATAAACAAATATGATAATGATGTGTCATTACATTTACTAGAAGCTCCTAAAATTGATGTAAATTAGGACAAATGTCTCATATGAAACTTCTGTGAAGATAAAAATGTGCTTGAAGGATTTGCAACATTAGATTCTAATTTTTTGGATTGGAAGCCTGTGTTTAGAGTTTAATATGCGAGGTGCATATAATATTAGTTGAAAATTAAATCTGAAGGCATGATTTTATAGGTGATCGCAGGGACCAGAAAAATCTTGATAGGCTGAGAGCTGAAAGGAAGGCAAAAATTGATGAGCTCAAAGAGAAAACAAATTATTACATTACTCAACAACTCATTCAGGTAATGTTTGATGCATTGCTTGTTACATGGCTTTCAATATCACCCTGTTTCCTTGTTGTTTGGAGCATCTGAAATATGTTTGGGTCTGTATTGATCTGTTCATTTCATGTTCTTAATTATCTAAAACCTTAAGGCTATATTTGGGTGCATTTTATGAAGTAAACCTTTTAGTATAGTTATATGATATGATTCTATAACTAGATGTTGGCATCTGCTAGAACAAACAAATCCAATCAAACTTTTTGATTCCCTAACAATCACTTCCCCGTCATTTGATATCATATCACCCAATAAAGGGAAAAAGGTGCCTTCCCTTGGATAAAAAGTAGAAAAATTGATACAATTTTTTAATGGAGAGACTACTAAGTTAATGAAAGGATGAAGTTGACATAACCGTGCATTTGAGCCTCCCTAAAATTTTTCATTAATCTCAGTCACCAGGTGAGTATGATTGTTTTGTTAATCAACAACGTTCAAAAAACGATTGAAATCACAAATGATAAATTTTATGACTAGAATCCTTGATTCTTTTTTCAATATGAACTGAGTAGAGTCCTGTTTTTTGAAGTACATTATTGGAACTTGGAAGGCAACTACTGATGATATTTGTTTGCAACTACTTAAATATCATCGTGTATATCCCTTGTGATTGCAGAAATATGACACTGACCCAGCAGCAAAGGCAGCTGCTGCAACTGTTTTGGCATACAAGTTGGGTGAAGATTCGGGTTTGAAAGTGCATATGGAAGATGAATCTAAATTCGGGGCTCCTGCAGGAAAGTCTAACAAAGTTGAACGCGTGCAGTCTACTGGACTTCGAAATCGGAAACAAGTGCAAACTCAGTCCACTAGCCTGGAGACAACTACCCCAAGTCATCCTGATAAAAAATTAGTTGCTTCTAGGGCAATCGATCAAACTCAGACTCGTGTGCAGAATGAACTTTTAGTTGTTGAGCATCACCAACCTCAAAGCTCAACAAAGCACTATGGAGGATGGATTGCTCGTATTGCAGCTTTGCTTGTGGGTGAGGATCCAGTGCAGTCTAACGCGCTCATATGTGGTAACTGCTATATGCATAATGGTAAGAGGAATAGGTTTAATTTTAAAACTTTTGTTCTCTTGCAGAAACTCAAAGAGGGAGAGAAGTTGATCTTTATCATACAAGTGTATATGGATGGTTAAAAATAAGTTTAAGCATAAATCAATCTTGACCATCACTTATATATTTGTTCGGTCAATACTAACTCCCTTCACCTCTGTGCTCTTACTCGATGTGGGCCTCCTGTGTGTGGGGATATATCTAGTGAGAGGGATTTTTATACAAGCATAATAGAAATAAATTTTGCCTATGCAACCATATCAAGATAGTAAATGGTCGTCACATGATCACTTCAAATTTTTATTTTTATTGTTTCAATTATTTTATCAAGACAAGGTGTAATGACCAATATTTAATCCTTTTCACACAATACGCCTCTTCCTCGATATACATGCATAGATACATACATATATATACATACATACATATATATATATAAATTATATATATATATATATATATATATATATATATATATATATATATATATATATATATATATGTGATGGATTGGCATCGAAGTGTTTTATATCTGCTTATTTATTGTCAGGTCTTGTTCGGAAAGAGGATTTCCTGTTTGTCACTTACTACTGCCCACACTGTCACGCCCTGAACAAACCAAAGCAACTGGCTGAGACCATCTCCGCTTCTAATTTTCCTAATACGGATTCCCCAAAAACAAATGACGGAGAGGCAGTTAAAAATGCTAGTATTTGTGCTTCTGACAGCTTGGTTAGAAACAATGAATCGGTAAAGAGACCCCTGTAATTGAGCACATATCTGAAGAGGATAGTTTAGTGAAAGAAGAAAGCCAGTGAAAAGGAAACTTCATTGGGGACGAGCACATGACTTGTCCATTGTTCATTAAAAGGACTAACTCTGAGGAGACCAACTTGGCAGTTGGTTTTGTAACAGGAAAAGTGTTGACATGTTACTTTTAAACTTGTATTAATATATGAATAATAACATTTAGATAGCATGTCTAGTGAGTTATGAAAATTTTGGGATTTGATTTTTATTTTTGATGTTTTCTTGTTTACTTAATTTGGTGGGACACTCTTAGCTTAAGAGTTGAACTGCATGGAGGAGTCAAATAATTTATCCGTTTTGTTTAAAGAGTTAACGAGCGTTTGTTATGGCGGGTGAGAGGCTGTGGTTTAAATACAGTTATGTGGCGAATGAGAAGCTGACATATTTATGTTTGGATCCACATTTAGAGTTGTCATAAATGATTCTGGAATTGTAAAATTCATTTTGTTTCAAATTTATTTTAATTTGAAATTAAAATTTGTAGTTTTTTAGTCTAAATGTGAATTTTATGTTAAAATTTATTGTATTAACTCACTTTTACATAAATATATTTAAACAAAAAACTTTTTCTATTCATCTTACTTTTAATTAAAATTATTTTTATAAAATTAGTCATTTAAAATCAATTTTAGTGACTGCAAAATCAAACACATTTAAATTAACAAAAATATGGGTAAAAAGATAGCATTGTGATGCGAATATTTAGTTTTAATGCAGAACCAAACAAGTTATTGCCATTGTGTTGTGTGCTCCTTAATTTTGAAAACTAGGATAGATATATTAGTTGAATCGAGAACTGGTCTCTCGTTCTTTTCAACCTAAAAATTAGATTGGTTTCAAAAATGGTAAGAATCTTATAAAATTGCTGAAAATAGTGAAAAGGCTGAATTTGATAAAATTGCCGAGGTTAGGAAAAATACTTTCATCTCCTTTTTGTTTGAGAAGCATGCTTTTGTATTACACGATCTCATTACTCTTTATAATTTGTTGAAAGTCCAGGAAATGCTTAAGTTAAAATAATATTGGGCGAAGTTGTCTCTTTTAGTGTTTATCTTAAGCTATTGGCATGGTTAGTCTATGTGGGCTAGGAGAAACGTGTTTGTAATATTAGTATTTGTTAATAGTGAAAGTTTGGTTGGGCAAAGCATGACGTTGAGAATGGAAAAAAAGGATTGACGAAAATATAGAAAGTGAAAGGACAACCTTAGAATGAAGGGTAAAAGATATCAGAAGCAATAAAAGCGACAAAAATATATCGTCAAATAAATCGAATTTTAAATTTATTTTTTGTGAATTTTTTATTTTATAATATTGTAAATATATCTAAAAAAATAAACATTCAAACATATATGTTGAAATTTCAAACAAAAACTAAAATGACTTGCGTTTTTCAATAGGAACTAAAATGTTTTAATCTTTCACAAAGGGAGTGCGTTGATATTGATTCTCGTAAAGAGCTGCAAATAGCAACCACAAAATTGATAAACAAAAGCCCAACGGAAAGGCCCAAATTAAAACGTACACTATTACAATTACATTATTATTACAGGGACGCTGCAGCAAAGAGATTTAAACCTCATCGTTCGTCCTTACTACGCCAACGCTTCTTTGGATCGATCGAAATAAAACTGAGGCAAAACCGAAGTACAGGAACACAGAATCAAATCTAAAACAAAAAAAGTGCAGAAAACTAAGTACTACAAACCCTAGCCACTTACCACTACCGAATGGTGCTGATTCTCAACAACAACACACAATCTCAATCGCCTTCAATTACTTTCTCCTGAATAATGTAAATCCCCTTCAATTATTCTTTCTCATTTTTATTTTTCAAGATGTGGCATATTGTATTATTAGATAAATCTAGAATCTTATGTTAATATTCATTATTATTATTTTATTGTTTTTGTTTTACAGATGGATTCAAATTCTCTATGAGATAGTAAATTAATTGAGTATATAAGTTGAATGGCAACGAGTGCAATTTTATTTGTTGCCTGTGGGGAACATCATTTGTTGCCTCTGACGATGCATATTGGTTTTCTAAGATTTTTGAATCGCACCGTTCAGTCTATCAATCAAAGCTTTGCTCACATTTTCTGCTCCCAAGGTGACGGTGACGACGTCAAACATGTCAGGTAATTTTTACAATTCACTCTTATTACATTATTACATTATGTGTGTGTGATATCATGAACTTGTTTTTGTATAATTGATTTGGTTATAATCGAGTTTGAAAGTTATTTATCTATTGAATTTTGAATTAAATCTATTATAATTTTTTTAATCTGTTTTTAGACCCCAACTTTTGTAAAACGAGTGTTTTTAGTTTCTTTGTAGGGATTAAAAGCACTCAGTTTCTATGACGCATGAATCCTGACGCTGACACACACTGACCCATGACATTAGTAATAATTTTAAAAAATAAATTAATTGAATGTAATCAATGTGTTGGTGCCGTGTCAATGTTGAACACCAGGACACGGCTTCGATCAAAAGTGTTGGTGCTACATAGCTTAGTTTTTATGAAAGGAGGAAGTAAAAATGGACACAAATTTTATAGGTACTAAATTTGAAAGATACCTAATTTTATAGGGATTAAAAACATGTTTAATACTTGACTTTTTTTAACTTTAAAGTAAGTTGCATTACATTAGGTGTCTAGGGTTGGTTGTGCGTGACAATTATTATTAATGACCTTTGACTTTGTATAATGGATTTCGCTATAATTGAGTCTAGACTTTTTTTTATTCTAAAAGAAAGTTGGACTTAAAATTGGTGCAAAATTTTCAACTTAATTCACAAGCTACTTTTTATCACCTTTTCCAACTTTGGAGGTGAAATTAGTTTTTATTCAAAGTAGTAAAGCATCTAAATATTTGTATTTACTAAAATTATTTGTGACAAGAGGCAAAATAAATTCGAACACATATTTTCCGAGTTTCAAGTTTCAACCTTAGTTTTTATTAATGTCATAGTGTTCTTGATTTGGTGCATACTAATATTTGGTTGTAGGATTTTATGTGAAGAGGAAATGGTGTTTTCGTCTACACAATATCTGATGTCAGCTATTGGGAGAAAGTGCCAGCTAAATGCTCAAGATTGTTCGTTGCATAACAAGAGTTTTGGTGGTGGCAAGGGCCAACATGCTGTTTACAACGTGTTGGATACGATGCTAAAGTCTAGTCTAGAGCGTCTAAAGATGATGAGGTTAGCTTTGATGTCATCGAGTTTGGAGAGTATATTATTAATCAGAAGAAAGATGTTACAGATTCTGAAGCAACTGACACTTTTGGTTATTACATGAATATTGCAGGGAAAGCATATCTTTGGTAAGGATAGGTCTACAGGGATATTCACGTGAATATAACTACGCAGAAAATGCAGCCACTATTAGGTTTTTGTGCTTGGAAGGTAAATTGGTAGCTGCCCTGTGGCTTCGGAGAAGACTGGTGCAAAAACGTATCATCCCTGACGTGCATACTCACAACCATATTGTAAGTGGGCTATGCAAAGTCGGTCTTATGGGGAATGCAGATCTTCTCGTTAGAGAGATGTTAGAATCTGGTCCTCGTCCGAGCTGTGCCACTTACAACACTTTAATTAAGGGCTATTGTGCTGTTAATGATATAAAAAAAGCTTTGGATCTGCTTACAACCATGTCCAATACCGGTATTCTTCCAAACAGTTTTACTTGTCGCATACTTGTACATGCATTGTGTGAGAAAGGCCTTTTGAAGATAGCTGAAAAGATGCTTGAAGAAATACTAAATCACAATAATGACAAAGATATACCCGATTTATGTACCTCAACTATATTCATGGACAATTACTTTAAAAACGGGGAAAGTATTCGAGCCATCGGTCTTTGGAATGAGATGATTCAAAAGTTTACAAGAGTAAATGTTGTTTCATATAATGTTCTTATCAATGGACTTTGCCAGAATCAACAGATGCATCTTGCAAATGGATATGCATGTGAAATGCTTAAGAAAGGTTTACTTCCTGATGTTTTTTCTTACAATATTCTTATTGGTGCACTTTGCAAAGAGGGAAAAATTAGTGAGGCTTATTATATTCTTGGAGTTATGTCTAAAATGGGAGTTATGCCTAATCAAATTTCATACAAGATTATGATTCGAGGCCTCTGTTTGAATGGAGATGTTGTGAGAGCAAAAGACTTGCTTTTCTCGATGTTAAATAAGTTAATGGTTCCCGAGCCTATAGTATGGAACCTAATAATTGACTTTTATGGAAGAAGTGAAGATCTTAGAAATGCTTTTCTTACAAGAGATCTGATGTTGGCTTTTGGTGTTCTCCCCAATGTATTTACTTATAATGCTTTAATTCGTGCACAATTGAAGAGTGGAAATATCTACGATGCTTGCTCTTTGAAGGAAGAGATGCGTGCAAAAGGTCTTTGTCCCGACGTGGTTACTTATAATTTGTTGATAAATGGTGTTTGTAATTTAGGAGATCTCTATTTAGCGCATCAACTACACAATGAGATGGTGCAAAGGGGGTGTGTACCAGATTTAATAACTTATACTGCATTTATTAAGGGGTTGTGTATTAGAGGCAACATTAAAGATGCAGAAGAGCTTTATGCTAGAATACGGAAATCTGGATTATCGAATGATCATGTTCCAGTTAAGATTCTTTTTGACATGTACTGCAAATTGGGGGAACCAATCAGGGCGTTTAATTTTTACCAAGACTGGCTGGCAAGTAAACAGGATAGTAATTGTGCCTGAAGCCCCAATTATGCTCACGACTTTAGATATCATCAGAGTTTCATCTTTTGGGAAAGAAAGTCATGTTTCCCTAAAATTCAGACTTTTCATTCAAATGCTGGTCGTTCCCAGGCTGCAGCACATATGACTGATGAACTCTCCAGGCTTGTGTTTACAATTATCTACATGTGTGTATTATACTTTGTACTTCTGAATTTATTAGTGGTTTGATTCTGGATAAATTTCATTTGGAAGGGGGAACAACTTTTTAATTGATTTTATTGAAGGATTCATCTTTTCTGATCTTCCTTCCTCTGTCAATGTGTCTTTAATGGCTTTCAAATTTCTTTATACCAAGTATGTAATTTGTACTTCTGTTACTTGATATATATATTTCTGGTTTATGTTAATGAACCAAGTTGTTTCCAGAGCTTTTCTGAATTCAGGACAATAATGTTTTAATTATTTGGCCGCTTTGGCATGAGAAGTAAATAACTTGGGATTGTATGTACAATTTGAGCATTCCATTCTCATAGTATTTTTAATGACTTTGGATTACTGTTGTTCTTTTGGTGTGTAGTGACTTGTATGTCTTTTGAGCAAACCAAAGCAACTGGCTGAGACCATCTCCGCTTCTAATTTTCCTAAAACGGATTCCCCAAAAACAAATGACGGAGAGGCAGTTAAAAATGCTAGTATTTGTGCTTCTGACAGCTTGGTTAGAAACAATGAATCGGTAAAGAGACCCCTGTAATTGAGCACATATCTGAAGAGGATAGTTTAGTGAAAGAAGAAAGCCAGTGAAAAGGAAACTTCATTGGGGACGAGCACATGACTTGTCCATTGTTCATTAAAAGGACTAACTCTGAGGAGACCAACTTGGCAGTTGGTTTTGTAACAGGAAAAGTGTTGACATGTTACTTTTAAACTTGTATTAATATATGAATAATAACATTTAGATAGCATGTCTAGTGAGTTATGAAAATTTTGGGATTTGATTTTTATTTTTGATGTTTTCTTGTTTACTTAATTTGGTGGGACACTCTTAGCTTAAGAGTTGAACTGCATGGAGGAGTCAAATAATTTATCCGTTTTGTTTAAAGAGTTAACGAGCGTTTGTTATGGCGGGTGAGAGGCTGTGGTTTAAATACAGTTATGTGGCGAATGAGAAGCTG
>JBBPBT010001185.1:2198650-2212541 GCA_037974875.1 Cicer bijugum
ATTCAATTCAATTCAATTGATCATTAATGTCAATCCATTTATAATTAGTTTCAATTTATGTCAATCAATTTTGAAATAAGGAAAATGAAATTTGTCATTATTCAAAAAGTATAAAAATAAAACAATATAAAGTGGTCTAATTTAAATAAAGTAATGCAATTTGTTCAAAAATAAATAAAGTAATGCAATGAATAATAAAAAGGATAAAATGAAGCATCTGATTATAGCTCAAAAAACACTCCAAGACTGATTGAAAAATTAAAAAAAAATAAAATAAAATATGTGTACAAAGCATTAGATTCTAGAGAACGAATGAAGCTAATGAGATGTGGAATATGATGACAAGATTGAAAAAGAAATTAAAAAAAAAAATTAAAAGAATGGATGAAGAAACAACAAACCTTGATTTTGTCTATGTGTGATCTAGAAAGTTGGAGTAGAGAACACTAATGTATTTGGTACAATTTCTCTTTCTCTCGGAGCGTTACTACTTTGTTTGGCGTGTCTTACACAAAATTTATAACTTACCACTACAAACCCTAGCCACTTACCACTACCGAATGGTGCTGATTCTCAACAACAACACATAATCTCAATCGCCTTCAAGATGTGGCATATTGTATTATTAGATAAATCTAGAATCTTATGTTAATATTCATTATCATTGTCATTATTATTATTTTTTTGTTTTTGTTTTACAGATGGATTCAAATTCTCTATGAGATAGTAAATTAATTGAGTATATAAGTTGAATTGCAACGAGTGCAATTTTATTTGTTGCCTGTGGGGAACATCATTTGTTGCCTCTGACGATGCATATTGGTTTTCTAAGATTTTTGAATCGCACCGTTCAGTCTATCAATCAAAGCTTTGCTCACATTTTCTGCTCCCAAGGTGACGGTGACGACGTCAAACATGTCAGGTAATTTTTACAATTCACTCTTATTACATTATTACATTATGTGTGTGTGATATCATGAACTTGTTTTTGTATAATTGATTTAGTTATAATCGAGCTTGAAAGTTATTTATCTATTGAATTTTGAATTAAATCTGTTATAATTTTTTTAATCTGTTTTTAGTCCCCAACTTTTGTAAAACGAGTGTTTTTAGTTTCTTTGTATGGATTAAAAGCACTCAGTTTCTATGACGCATGAATCCTGACGCTGACCTATGACATTAGTAATAATTTTAAAAAATGAATTAATTGAATGTAATCAATGTGTTGGTGCCGTGTCAATGTTGAACACCAGGACACGTCTTCGATCAAAAGTGTTGGTGCTACATAGCTTAGTTTTTATGAAAGGAGGAAGTAAAAATGGACACAAATTTTATAGGTACTAAATTTGAATGATACCTCATTTTATAGGGATTAAAAACATGTTTAATACTTGACTTTTTTTTTATTTAAAGTAAGTTGCATTACATTAGGTGTCTAGGGTTGGTTGGTTGTGTGTGACAATTGTTATTAACGCGTATGTGAACAAATATCTCAAAATTACCCCCTTTTTATTTTAATAATCCATAGGATTCGAATTTGACTACGTTTTATTGATAACAATTAAAACTCATATCACCAAGAACACAATAACAACATAATTCTCATTCATTTCACTGTAAAGTTTTCAGCGTTCTAAAAATGGACTATTCGTTAATGCATTCAATAATCAATTTTCTCATATCATTAAAATAAAAATATAAAGTTTTCATCAATTTCCTTAAGACACATATATTGTTCGTAAAAGTCAAGTTTTTAAATTTAAAATACTCAAAAGTCAAGACTTAAAATCAAATACATCATAATAAACATATTATGAATCATAACATTATAAACATTATAACTTCATAATTAAATACTTTAAAACACGTAAAGTACTAAACGTTTTCACTACAAACTTATTTATCAAGGCATAATAATAAAAATATAACTCTAAAATTAATTTCATTAAGATATAGGTATTACAAAAAAAAAACAATCAAAGCATTATATTTATTTCTTTACGACGAAAATAAAATCAGTCTTTTTCTTTTAAGACATCCAGACATCATATCAATATCATACGATTCGCTAATTTAATATCTAGCCTAACTCTGCATGGGGAAAAACCCTTACCTCGAGTGCTTTCCTTCCAAGTGACACTATATCGTCCTCGAAAATTTCAACAAGATGAAGGAACAAAAGTTTAGAACCTCGATCCGAATGTGAGGGAATGTGAGGATGGTTGTTTGAGTGACTTAGAAAATATTTGACATAAATGTAATATTGGTAATGGTGTGTCTTACGAAGGAGATGTGTCTCTGAAAAGGAGGTGTGTAATTGATCAGAGAGAAGGAATAATTCCCTTCATTGAGTTTAATTGCCTCAATTGGAATAATATCATTCAATGACCAACCGTTAGGAATTAATTGGCATTCATGTATTTATTATTGTTAGTTACACATTTGAATGGACACAAGAGTAGTGTGGGTGATTCAATTTTGACTTGGTCATTGTTCACTCTAAGACAAATATTTTTACGAGTTTTAATTAGTTAATAAAAAAAAATCTCAATAATTAATTAATATAAAATTATTTCATCAAATAATCAAACATCTAAGGAGTAATTATTCTATTATCGTCACACTAAAATAATAAAAAAGAATAAACAAAACTAAGGGTTTTAATTTAATTAATTAAAATAAGGGTGTTACAATACTTACCCCCTTAAAATAGTTTTGTCCTCGAAACTAAGAGGTATCTAGAAGGTCTGGGTAAAGCTCCCTCATCTTCTCCTCCAACTCCCAAGTGGCATCCCCAATCGTCTAGTTCCAAATCACCTTAACCAATGGAATTTCCTTTCCCCTTAAATGTTTGGTAGTTCTGTCTGCAATGCTTATCGGTGGGACCTCGAAGGTAAGATTCTCCTTCAATTGAATATCATTTGGCGCAATAATATGGGATGGATCTGCCATGTACTTCCTCAATTGTGACACATGGAACACATCATGCAAATTGGCCAAATTCGGTGGTAAAGCAATTTGATAAGCCACTGGACCCACATGTCGAAGATTTTGGTATGGTCCAATAAACTTCGGAGTAAGCTTCTTTGACTTCAATGCCCTACCAACTCAAGTAGTGGGTGTCACTCTCAAGAATACATGTTCATCCTCTTGAAACTCCAAAGGTCTCCTATGTCGATCAGCATAACTCTTCTGCTTGCTCTATGCTGTCCTCATCCGCTCTTGGATCTCACGCCCCTTCTCTGTAGTCTGTTGCACCAACTATGGCCCTACGATCAAGTTTTCACCATCTTGATACCAACACAAGGGAGTTTGGCATTTGTGCCCATACAAAGCCTCGTAGGGTGCCATCCCAATGCTCGCATGATAACTATTGTTATAGGTAAATTCAACAAGAGGCAATAGATCATCCCAACTTCCTCGATTATCTAATGTACAAGCTCTTAGAAAATCCTCTAACGTCTGAATAGTCCTTTCAGTTTGACCATCGGTTTGAGGGTGGTAGGCGGAACTCAATCTCAATTTAGTACCTAATACCTCATGTAATGCTTCCCACAAACGAGAAGTGAACTTTGGATCTCTATCAGACACAGTGCTAGATGGTATCCCGTGTAATCTAATAATTTCAGCAACGTAAATCTCTGCAAGTTTAGACACATTGTAAGTTGTCCTTACAAGTATGAAATGGGCGGATTTCGTGAGCCTATCAATAATCACCCAAATGGAGTCAAATTTCTTCTGAGTCTTAGGTAATGCCACCACAAAGTCCATATATATGTTATCCCATTTCCACACTGGTACATCTAATGACTGCAACAATCCAACAGGTTTTTGGTGTTCAACCTTAGCCTTTTGGCAAGTCAGGCAAGACGCCACATATTCTGCCACTTGTTTCTTCATTCCTGGCCACCAAAATTTGTGCTTCAAGTCTTTATACATCTTCGTAGTACCAGGGTGAATACTCAGTTTGCTCTTGTGGGCCTCATCCAAAATAGTTTTCCTCAACTCTACATTATTGGGCACACAAATACGTTTATTACACCACAAAATGTTATCTCGATCTATTTCAAATTCTGAAGCCTTGCCGGTCTCAACCAATTTTCGTCTCCCCTGAATAGCCTCATCAGTCACTTGAAGGGCTTTAATCTCGTTCATTAGTTTATTATCTACGATGATCATTCCACATTGTACTTTTCCCGACACAGAATCCAAATTAAGATCCAAGTCGCAGAAATTCTCTAACAACTCTAACCTTTTCAATGTTATGGATGGCAAATGGGCTCGCTTTCTACTCAAGGCATCGGCCACCACATTGACTTTTCCTGGGTGATAGTGCAACGTAAACTCATAATCCTTGATAAACTCCATCCATCTCCGTTGTCGGATATTGAGCTCCTTTTGGTCGAACAAGTATTTCAAACTTTTATGGTCACTGTATACATCAAAATTGCATCCATACAGATAGTGCCTCCAAATCTTTAGTACAAAAACTATTGCAGCCAACTCCATGTCATGTGTAGGATAGTGTTTCTCATGCACCTTCAACTGTCTTGAAGCATATGCTACCACTTGTTTGTTCTGCATAAGTACACAACTCAACCCTTGTAAAGAAGCATCACAATGAACTTCATATGGTTCTTCTGGTTGTGGCAACACCAACACCGATGAAGTAGTTAGTTTCTCTTTCATCATCTGAAAACTCTTCTCACATTCCTCTGTCCATGCATAAATGTGATTCTTCTTGGTGAGTTGTGTCAACGGCGCTGCAATATTGGCAAAGCCCTCAATGAATCTCCTATAATATTCAGCCAAGCCCAGAAAACTTCTAATCTCTGTAACGGTCTGTGGTTGTTTCCCTGCCACCACAACCTCTACTTTAGTTGGGTCGACAGCGATACCTTCCCTTGAAATGACATGTCCCAAGAATTTCACCTCCTATAGCCAGAATTCACATTTTCCTAGATTAGCATACAATCGCTTGTCCTTCAAGACTTGCAAAACTTGGCGTAGGTGAACTTCATGTTCCTTTCGGCTCTTAGAATAGATCAATATGTCATCAATGAAGACCACTACAAATCTGTCTAAGCAGGGGTGAAATATACGATTCATGTAATCCATGAAAATAGCTGGTGCATTGGTGACACCAAAAGGCATCACCAAATACTCAAAGTGTCCATAACGAGTTCTGAATGTTGTTTTAGGGATGTCTTCTTCCTTTATCCGAATCTGATGGTACCCCGACTTCAAATCAATCTTTGAAAATATGATTGCTCCATCAAGTCATCAATGTGTGGCAAGGGGTACCTATTTTTGATGGTGACTTTCTTAAGCTGACGGTAATCGACACAAAGTCTAGATCTTCCATCCTTCTTCTTCACTAGGAGCATTCGTGCTCCCCAAGCACTACTAGAAAAACAGAATTTAGCGTCGGCTCAAAGCCGACGCTAATGGGCCAAGAGCCGACGCTAATGATGATTTAGCGTCGGTGTCGGGCCTAGGCTAAAACGGTCGAAGCTAATGACTAGCGTCAGTCAAACACCATCCGACGCTATATTAGCGTCGGCCTGACATACGCTAGTATAAAATTGAAACATCCGACGCTAGAGGATGAAGAATCTTTATCAGATTATGACTTTTCTGAAGAGTTGGAAGCAATGAAAGCGTGCATGAAAAAACATGATATTATAAGTAAAAGGATTGAAAAGATGCGTGAAGTTGTATTTCCACATACCACATCAATACTTGCACCACTAGAGAAAGTGAGAAGCAAAGGAGCTGGTAAAAAGAAAAAAGAATTTGATACTTCTCGTGATCCTTCATATTGAGAGTATGTTGATGTCTCTCAAGAATCTGCAAAGACAATGCAATCATCTCAACATTCTGCAAGGCAACAATCTCAATCATCTTAGCATTCTGCAAGACAATATTTTAAGACACAATTTCCTATTTATATACATTCGTATATTGATGAGATAGTAGATGTTGTAGTTGATGGAAATTGTGGGTTTCGTGCAATTGCAGCATTGCTACGTTGGACCGAAGAATCTTGGGCTTTAGTTCGATCACAATTGGATAAAGAGATTGGTCTACAGAAAGATGTTTATTCTAATGTTTTTTATGACAATGTTGAATCAGTGCGCAACTCATTGAAAATATCAAAATTGGGTGCTCAAGGAAAAGATAAGTGGATGTCTTTACCTGACTTGAGTTACATGATATCAACACTATATAATGTCATATTGGTGTCGTTGTCTCGTAATCTGAATATGACATTTTTCCCGCTAAACAAATCACCATCGAAAGAGACTTTTGTTCACTCTTTACTAGCAATTGGATTTGAAAACGAGAATCATTGGGTACAAGTAAAATTAATGTTAAAAAATTTATTATTCAGATAAATTAATGCTTAATATTTTTTAACCTTTTTTTATTCATATCAAATTGAAGTCTGATTGTCCTTTGCCACCTACGTCACAAAAATGGAAAGACTTTTGTAGTGACACAGCAAAGACTTGGGAAGTAGCTTATGCAGCACGTATGAAACATTGGGAACACATCGATCCATCATTTATCAGATCATCGTGTATTTCATTAAATGAAGATTAGAATATATTGTATTTCATTTATCATGGATTATTATAATATCTTGTTTTATCATTTTCAATATGTTTTATTATGAATTAACTTAACAAAATAACACATGACAAAATACCACATAACAAAATACCACATAACAAAATATCACATAACACATAATATCTCAAATTACATCAAATAACACATAATATCTCAAATTACATTACATAACACATAACACAAAATATCTCAAATTACATTACATAACACATATCTCAAATCAATAATCATCGTACAAAAGACTTAACTCACTTAAAATCTCATGAACTTCACTAAACGGAGCTACCAAATTAATGGCTCTACGTACAAGCTCAACTGCTCTACCTCTTTTTATTTTAATAATCCATAGGATTCGAATTTGACTACGTTTTATTGATAACAATTAAAACTCATATCACCAAGAACACAATAACAACATAATTCTCATTCATTTCACTGTAAAGTTTTCAGCGTTCTAAAAATGGACTATTCGTTAATGCATTCAATAATCAATTTTCTCATATCATTAAAATAAAAATATAAAGTTTTCATCAATTTCCTTAAGACACATATATTGTTCGTAAAAGTCAAGTTTTTAAATTTAAAATACTCAAAAGTCAAGACTTAAAATCAAATACATCATAATAAACATATTATGAATCATAACATTATAAACATTATAACTTCATAATTAAATACTCTAAAACACGTAAAGTACTAAACGTTTTCACTACAAACTTATTTATCAAGGCATAATAATAAAAATATAACTCTAAAATTAATTTCATTAAGATATAGGTATTACAACAAAAAAAAAAAACAATCAAAGCATTATATTTATTTCTTTACGACGAAAATAAAATCAGTCTTTTTCTTTTAAGACATCCAGACATCATATCAATATCATACGATTCGCTAATTTAATATCTAGCCTAACTCTGCATGGGGAAAAACCCTTACCTCGAGTGCTTTCCTTCCAAGTGACACTATATCGTCCTCGAAAATTTCAACAAGATGAAGGAACAAAAGTTTAGAACCTCGATCCGAATGTGAGGGAATGTGAGGATGGTTGTTTGAGTGACTTAGAAAATATTTGACATAAATGTAATGTTGGTAATGGTGTGTCTTACGAAGGAGATGTGTCTCTCACTAATAAAGGAGGTGTGTAATTGATCAGAGAGAAGGAATAATTCCCTTCATTGAGTTTAATTGCCTCAATTGGAATAATATCATTCAATGACCAACCGTTAGGAATTAATTGACATTCATGTATTTATTATTGTTAGTTACACATTTGAATGGACACAAGAGTAGTGTGGGTGATTCAATTTTGACTTGGTCAAAATTGACTTGGTCATTGTTCACTCTAAGACAAATATTTTTACGAGTTTTAATTAGTTAATAAAAAAAATCTCAATAATTAATTAATATAAAATTACTTCATCAAATAATCAAACATCTAAGGAGTAATTATTCTATTATCGTCACACTAAAATAATAAAAAAGAATAAACAAAACTAAGGGTTTTAATTTAATTAATTAAAATAAGGGTGTTACAATACTTACCCCCTTAAAATAGTTTTGTCCTCGAAACTAAGAGGTATCTAGAAGGTCTGGGTAAAGCTCCCTCATCTTCTCCTCCAACTCCCAAGTGGCATCCCCAATCGTCTAGTTCCAAATCACCTTAACCAATGGAATTTCCTTTCCCCTTAAATGTTTGGTAGTTCTGTCTGCAATGCTTATCGGTGGGACCTCGAAGGTAAGATTCTCCTTCAATTGAATATCATTTGGCGCAATAATATGGGATGGATCTGCCATGTACTTCCTCAATTGTGACACATGGAACACATCATGCAAATTGGCCAAATTCGGTGGTAAAGCAATTTGATAAGCCACTGGACCCACATGTCGAAGAATTTGGTATGGTCCAATAAACTTCGGAGTAAGCTTCTTTGACTTCAATGCCCTACCAACTCAAGTAGTGGGTGTCACTCTCAAGAATACATGTTCATCCTCTTGAAACTCCAAAGGTCTCCTATGTCGATCAGCATAACTCTTCTGCTTGTTCTATGCTGTCCTCATCCGCTCTTGGATCTCACGCCCCTTCTCTGTAGTTTGTTGCACCAACTATGGCCCTACGATCAAGTTTTCACCATCCTGATACCAACACAAGGGAGTTTGGCATTTGCGCCCATACAAAGCCTCGTAGGGTGCCATCCCGATGCTCGCATGATAACTATTGTTATAGGTAAATTCAACAAGAGGCAATAGATCATCCCAACTTTCTCGATTATCTAATGTACAAGCTCTTAGAAAATCCTCTAATGTCTGAATAGTCCTTTCAGTTTGACCATCGGTTTGAGGGTGGTAGGCGGAACTCAATCTCAATTTAGTACCTAATACCTCATGTAATGTTTCCCACAAACGAGAAGTGAACTTTGGATCTCTATCAGACACAGTGCTAGATGGTATCCCGTGTAATCTAATAATTTCAGCAACGTAAATCTCTGCAAGTTTAGACACATTGTAAGTTGTCCTTACAAGTATGAAATGGGCGGATTTCGTGAGCCTATCAATAATCACCCAAATGGAGTCAAATTTCTTCTGAGTCTTAGGTAAGTGGATGTCTTTACCTGACTTGGGTTACATGATAGCAACACTATATAATGTCATATTGGTGTCGTTGTCTCATAATCTGAATATGATATTTTTCCCGCTAAACAAATCACCATCGAAAGAGACTTTTGTTCACTCTTTACTAGCAATTGGATTTGAAAACGAGAATCATTGGGTACAAGTAAAATTAATGTTGTTTATCAAATTAATGTTAAAAAATTTATTATTCAGATAAAATTAATGCTTAATGTTTAACCTTTTTTTATTCATATCAAATTGAAGTATGATTGTCCTTTGCCACCTACGTCACAAAAATGGAAAGACTTTTGTAGTGACACAGCAAAGACTTGGGAAGTAGCTTATGCAGCACGTATGAAACATTGGGAACGCATCGATCCATCATTTATCAGATCATCGTGTATTTCATTAAATGAAGATTAGAATATATTGTATTTCATTTATCATGGATTATTATAATATCTTGTTTTTATCATTTTCAATATGTTTTATTATGAATTAACTTAACAAAATAACACATGACAAAATACCACATAACAAAATACCACATAACAAAATATCACATAACACATAATATCTCAAATTACATTAAATAACACATAATATCTCAAATTACATTACATAACACATAACACAAAATATCTCAAATTACATTACATAACACATATCTCAAATCAATAATCATCGTACAAAAGACTTAACTCACTTAAAATCTCATGAACTTCACTAAACGGAGCTACCAAATTAATGGCTCTACGTACAAGCTCAACTGCTCTACGATCTCAATCAGAAGATGATGGACCAGCATGTGCAGCAAATGATGTACCCCCATGTGCAGCAGATGATGTACCCCCATGTGCAGTAGACAAAGGGATGATCAGAGGATGTGAAACACTTATGTGCCATGCATAATAGTCTGTAGTGACCTCTCCAGGAAAACTCGCAACATGATATAGCTTTCGAAACGCCGATACAAATGATTTCATAGTAGTCTGCCACACCCAATCTATATTGTTCGGCCTCGGAGGAACATCACGCGGAATGCACTGAATACGACCAAATTGTCGAAGACAACGCTCCAGCAAATATGGGACTGAGACTCCACCAAATCGAAGATAACCAGAGAACATAGAAATGGGATTCAAATGCATGATTAACTCGATCATCATCATATGGTGTAAACACTACATCATCAAGCATCAATGCATCAAGTCTCGGACGATAGGTCACTAATCCTCCTTCAACCGCATATTTTGCAGTCCACTTACATGCTCTTGGAAGATGTGTATGAACATCACCTCTATCGCCCCGCTTACAAATCCTAGGGAAGTGTTCATAAATCCAGCACTGCAACATAAATAACATAATAAATAATCAGTAAAATACATACTTAATTTAAATAATACAACTTAATAAATAAAATATTAAATAAATGAATATACCTGTAATAGAGTCATGTAACCTCCCAACTGTCGAGTGTCGTGGATAGCCCCATCTCTCATGTTGTCATAAAGGAAAACCAATGTCGCGGTAGCCCATGAATAGTCTCGACAACGATCCAATTTAATAAATAAACTGATGTACTTCGCCTCCACACACGTATATGTTTTATCAACGAAAATAGTGTTGCCAACTAAATGCAATAGATACGTTCTAGCCGCACACTCAAACTGGTTAGTTTGAATGAGACGACTATATAAATCACGTAACCATTGCAATCTATATTGGGCACATTTATTAAAATTAATCTCAGCTAGAGATTTCTCCCATGTTGCACTTTAAGTACTCATGTGCAGCTTTTGCAGCATTATTAGTGTTCATATTCACAGGCAGTAAAAAATTTACCATGGGGTGAGATATGAAGGAGAGTCGCAACGTCGTCTAAAGTAATAGTCATCTCTCCAACTGGCAAATGAAATGAGCTGGTCTCCATGTGCCATCTTTCAACAAATGCGGAGATCAAACCAGCATCAACCATAGTGAGGTAGGGCGAAGACAGATGTAGCAGCCCAAATTCCCGAATTCAATGCTCTACAGGATCTGGCACAGGTACTTCGGCAAACTTCTTCAACTTCACTCCATGAGTAATAACTTTTAACGATCCACGATCTTGCGAGTAATTACATAAACTTAAATTAAATAAACAATTAATTAAATAAACTTAATCAAATAATTTAATAAATACATTTAAATAAACAATTAATTACATAAACTTAAATTAAATACATTGAATTAATAATTGAATAAATAAATCTAAATAAACAATTATTTAAATAAACTTAAATAAATAATTAAATAAGTAATTAAATAAATATATTTAAATAAACAATTACTTAAATAAACTTAAAGAAATAATTGAATAAATAAATTTAATTAAACAATTAATTACATAAATTGAATTAATAATTGAATAAATAAATTTAATTAAACAATTAATTAAATAAACTTAAATAAATAATTAAATAAATAATTAAATAAATATATTTAAATAAACAATTACTTAACTAAACTTAAAGAAATAATTGAATAAATAAATTTAACTAAACAAAAATTTAAATAAACTTAATTAAATAACCTTAAATTATTAATTGAATAAATACATTTAAATAAACAATTAAATAAACATATTTAAATTAATAAATTGAAATATACCTCTCTTTCCCATAGACTCCGAGCCACGTGGTGTTCATACTGTGTCAACAACTGTGTCACCATCGGTCCTCCAGGAAATCCAGCATGTGCAACAGCATCATCAGCATGTTCCATCTGAGGCTCAGGGACATCCTCCTCCATATGTGCATGCGCAGTAGACTCGACGACATCATCATGGATGTCTTGTCTTCGACGACGCTGCCTAATTGGACGATTTGCTTCATTTCATCGTCTATTTGATGCTGTTGGTGGAATTCTCTCTGCACTATCACCTCTATCACCACCTATAATAAATATTAAAAATATTTTAAAAAACAAATAAATAATATAACAAAAGGCAACAAAAATATATTATTTAATATATAATTATTTAAATCTAATCAAATATATTATTTAAATATAAGCTATTAAATTCAATTGATTAAAAGTTTAATTTTTATGTATTGATAATATAAAAATATTTTACACAAATATTTAATCAAATAACCTCTATCACCACCTATAATGTTGCGAATAATTTGGCCGAACGCACCTCTCATCCTAAACACTGCAACATATCAATATATAAATATTATAAAAACAAATAAATAATGTAATAAAAGGCAAAAAAAAAAACATTTTGAAAGTTTGAAGCATTTCATAATTTTTGAAATGCATTTCGAAAATTCCATCATCTTTTTCGAAGTTTTCAAACTTTCGACCTCAATTTCGAAAGTTTCCTTGCATTCAAGCCCAATATTTCGAACCTTTCTAACCACATGAAACTTTCGAATGTTTCATTGTTTCGAAGGTTTCAAAATGTTCGAGCCTTTCACTTCGAAAATTTCAGAATGATGGAAACTTTCGAATGTTCTCTGGGTTCTGGGTTTCAAAATTTTCGAGCAATGTATTTCAAAAATTTCAGAATGATGGAAACTTTTGAATGTTCTCTGGGTTTCAAAATTTTTGAGCAATGTATTTTGAAACTTTCAGAATAATCCAAACTTTCGAATTTTCTGGATTCTTGCATTTCGAATTTTTGAAATATTCGAAATTTCCTTACTTTTGAAATTCGAAACTTTCAATTTTTTGAGTGATGGGTTGGTCCAGATTCGAATATTTGAAACTTTCGAATGAATTTAGTGAAAAATGAATGTAAATTTTTTTTTGGGTTTTTATAGATGTAATTGAGGGCAAAATAGTCTTTTACTCATACTGGGGGGTGGCATGTAAAATTGGAGGGGGGTACCTGGTACAAAACTCTTTCAAAAGAACTTATGGGCTCCCATAAGCTGTTTTTCACAATCCCACCATTAATCTTTACATCAAACCATTGTTGTTACCTTACACCTCCTTTGTTAGGCATTGCATTGATGATAACAGTCTCATTGGAATATATAGATGCTAGTAGTCCCTTTCTTGAATCTATTTTTTTGTTAGAGATCTAACCATATGTAATTGAGTCCATAACATGATGGAATTTCCACATTCAATTTTTAAAACAATCATTTCATTTCATTGCTTTCTTTTTCTTATTCTTTCAATTTCAACTTAAGAAGCAAAGGAAGTTGTGTATTTGCCTGTGCTTCAGCCTTCATGCTCCATTCTTTATTTCTGTCTGAAAATATTTTATTACATTCTCATTTGCATTAATCCTAATAGTCATAAATCATAACCATTATGCATTTTCTATTTCTTAGGAGCAATTGAAATAAATGATGTTTCACTACAAGGAGATGATGTAAGAAATGTCAGTAAATTATCATTTACCACCGCACAAATTGGGCCAACTATGCCCAACAAAATGCCGTTGGAAGGATTTGTTACAAGAGGTGATCACAAGAATGATGCACTTTTAATTGCATTATCGTTTATCTCCCTCTGTACTCCAACAACAAATGTGGTTTAATTGGTCATCTTTATTTTCATTTTCGTACTGGTTCACTATGTTGAATGGCTCATCCTGCAACTGGCATGGATGTTCTATGTTTTTTTTTTTTTTTTTTTTTTT
>JBBPBT010001185.1:2212551-2228415 GCA_037974875.1 Cicer bijugum
AAATATACACTCTATATAAAATTAATGAAGATATAAATATATTAATCTTGTGATAATTATTATCACTTTTTGGTCAAGAATCTTTTGCTAATTCTAATATAAATATATATTGACAAATGAATCATTAATTTAGTTTTCAAAATTGTTTCATAAGATATTTTAGTTAATAAAATTTACAAATATCTAAAATGAATAATGACATAAATGTTTTATATCACAATAATTTTTCCAACTTTAATGATATTTTTATAATTTTAGTCATTGTATAATTTCATAAGCTAAATCAGTAGCTTGTATATATAGAGACACATGGGTTTTGTTTAACTAACACTATAGGAGTAGTGTGTGTGTAGTGTATAATTATGTATAATAATATATATATATATATATATATATAATTATTATTTATCTTTATTTACTCTCTGTTTCAAAACCATCCATCATTTTCTCACTTTTTTTCACTGCGTGACTCAGACTCTTCCCTCCATTCTTTTCCCAAAAAATCCCTTTCCCTCCTCCTTCTCCCTCTAAAAAGGTAATTATAATTATTTTATTATTTTTCTGTACAATAATAAATCAATAAAAAAAATAACATCTTATTATTATATTATAAATCAATAAATTCCATTTTAATTTTTCTTATGTTTCTTTATTTCGTCTTCGAATCCAAAATCATTCTTGTTCATCTTTTTGCACTTCAAAGCAGCTTTTATTTTTCCCTCCTCTCTCTGGTAATGTCGTTGCAACCATTTTTATACCTTAATATATATACTTATTTCGATCATTTGATTTTTTTGCAATTCATTAATATTAATATTATTATTTCTTTTTTGTTGTTTGAATATATGAAATTCTCGTAGGTTTTATTCGGTTTTTTTTTTTTTTAAATAACAATTGTCTGATTGGAATTTCTAGGGTTCTTTCAGCTTCCGCTTTGTTTCTTTGTAATTTATAATGTAATTACATTCTTACTTGTTCTGTTTTGCAATAAGTAATGATGACATAGGAGTGAACTTGTGGTAATGTGTATAATTTTCTATCAAAATTTGTGTTTTATTCGTTTTTAATTGATTAGTTTACAGTGAAATGACACAATAAAATGTAAGTTATTGAAAACATTTTCCATTAACATTAATTTGTCCTGTGGTTTTATAATTTGTAATTTACTATTTGTTGAGTCTTGTTGGTAGCATAAAATTAAATCGGATATAGCTTCGTTCATTTTTCTGTAGTTAGATTTAAGTAATAGGTATGGAAATGGAGTGTTTATTGTTGATTCATTTCCTACTTTCTCTCTCTCAATGAAGTTAGTTTGTTAGGCTTTTTTCAGGGTTAGGTTTTGTATTATACAATGAGCAGAGCAACTACTCGAAGTAAAAATAAAAGACAGAGACATGCGGATGATGATGCCGGAACTTCGGAAATATGGAGGTACTACTAGCTGATAATGATTTTATTTTTTGTTTTTTAACTTATGAAATGGAATTATAACTTATTGTTACTCCCTTTGTGTATTTTTGTGCAGGAGAATTCACAAAACAGGTGCGGTAACTGAAGATGATGTGAACCAACTGTATATGATTTGGAAGCCCGTCTGTTCAGGCTGTCGTGTTAATATTAAAGACAATCCAAATTGCTTCTGTGCATTGGTTCCGGCTCCAAGTGGTACACGGAAGTCTGGTATATGGCAGAAGATATCTGATTTTGTTGAAAGTCTTGGCTTTGACCCAAACACAGAACTTCGCGCATCTGCTGATTCACCTGCAGGACTCACAAATCTTGGAGCAACGTGTTATGCTAATAGCATACTCCAATGCTTGTATATGAATAAACATTTCCGAGAAGGATTGTTTTCTGTTGAACCGGATGTTTTACAGCAACAACCGGTGTTAGATCAACTGGCTCGGCTTTTTGCACAGTTGCATTTAAGTAAAAAGGCTTTCATAGATTCTTCTCCATTTGTAAAAACGCTGGAGTTAGACAATGGAGTTCAGCAGGATAGCCACGAGTTCCTGACATTGCTTCTTTCATTGCTTGAGCGTTGCCTTAGCTGTTCCAAAATTTCCAAGGCAAGAACGATAGTTCAAGATCTTTTCCGTGGAAGTGTGTCTCATGTGACAACGTAAGAATAATTGGTTGTTATAAACTTGCTGACTTGTAAACTACCATTTTTCCCTGCTAAATCTTTATCAGTGTGGGGATGGGGCTGTGAAATATTTTAGTTTTGTCAAATATGTTATAATTCTTATTTTATTTTATATTATATTTTGATCCTTCTGCTGCCTCTTCACAACACTCACATATAAAAGACAAAGATGGTAACATCTTCAGAATGATGTAAGTGTTTGTAACATGTAAAACATAAGATAGCACCGTTATTTGTTGGGCACCCTTAAAATTACTTTTGTAGAAAGAATGTTTTTGATATTACCAAATGACGTTTTTAATTATAATTTTGTGCTAATTTGGCTGTTGCATTGTCTTTGAGGACTGGTTAGTATTGATAATGTAATTATCCTTACTGGTTGTTCAGACTCATTTTCTCATTATTGGTCAAAAGCTAAGAAGCATGGGCACCGATATGGACATAGGACATGACACTGATGCACACATGGTGGCTCAACAATATTGGATGTGTCCATCTATCTTGTAGTGTCCCATTGTGCTGTGTCTAACCCGAGTGTCCGACATGTTTCCAACACGGCCCTTTCGTGAAGTGTCTGTGCTTCATATGTCAGAAGTGACTCTGGTATTTTATGCTCAAATGATCTCAAATGAATTTCTTATATTCTTAGATTTTCTACTTTCACTTAGATGTATTCCTCACAAGCATTTGTCATGTTTATGTGACCACTACACATTTCTAATTTTCTTACTTTATTATGAAGGTGTTTACAATGTGGAAAAGACTCTGAAGCTTCTTCCAAAATGGAAGACTTCTATGAGTTGGAGTTGAATGTCAAGGGATTGAAAAGTTTAGATGAGAGTTTAGATGATTACCTCACTGTTGAAGAGCTTAATGGTGACAATCAATATTTTTGTGAGTCGTGTAAAACAAGAGTTGATGCTACTCGCAGCATCAAGCTGCGAACATTACCTGATGTGCTTAATTTTCAGCTTAAACGCTATGTCTTCCTTCCAAAGGTATTTTGTAAAGTTTGAATTTTATTATTGGTGTGTTGTTGTAATCATTAAACAACTGAATTCGTTGTATTTTTCGTTGTTTCATTTTTGGTTTGATTGTATCTTTTTTTTGTATAAGAGAGCAGTAAATATTGTAAGAATTTTCAGATCATACTCCAATAAATACTTAAAGAGCCAATTAGTTTTTTTAATTCTTCATAGCATATTTATTCTTTTGCCAATTTCCCTAACATTAATTTTCGACTTAGAAAATTAGATTTCCTCTTTCCACATATGAACCATAGTCTGGAAAACCTTCTCCCTGTTTGTGTGTGAGCATTTTTTCTCTCTAAATTTTCCTATCCCTAGGAAAGCCCCAAATCAAATTTTAAAAACAATTCTTCCAGTGTGCTTATCACTATTCAAATCAAACATCTTGATCTAAAGTCTCTTATAGAAAGAAACATGTTTTTTCTATCTCTGGGCAAGCTTCATGCAAGTCTGGTTTTATATACCAACTTTTTTGGTACTATTATATTTTCTTTATTTTATATAGTATATTTTGATCTTCTGTTTCACTAAATCGTTTTCTTATGGAGGTATTCCTTTATTCTTCTGTTTTCTCGGACAGACAACAACAAAGAAGAAAGTTACTTCTACATTTTCATTTCCTGCTGAACTTAGTATGCACCACAGATTGTCTGAGCCATCTCAGTCTGAATTGATATATGACTTGTCAGCTGTACTGATACACAAGGGAACTGCAGCTAATAGTGGTCATTACATTGCTCACATCAAGGATAAGAAAACTGGGCAATGGTGGGAATTTGATGATGAGCTTGTTACTAACTTGGGTGGTGTTCCATTTGCTGATGAAGCTTCATGCTCTGCTTCTAAATCTGTTAAGAATGACATAGATCATTCTAATTCATCTGAAGCAAGGGTAGCTGGCAGTAATGGAAATGGTTTAAATGTCAAAGTTTCACAATCTTCACTTACAGAGACGTTTTCATCTAGTGATGCATATATGTTGATGTACCATCTTAAGCATACTAAAAATGTTAGTGAGAATGGGGGCATGGATTCTAGTGCTAACCATACAGAAAGAGATGATAATTCAGTTACTGCACAAGACAGTGATTGTCTTCCTTCTCATTTTTGTGAAGAGATTCAAAATTTCAATGCCTCATATCTTGATGCTTGCCAGCAGTACACTCATAGGAAAGAGAAAGAGTTGAGTCGTATTCATGAGAGAAGAGAAGAAGTTCGATCTGTTTTAGCTGAAGCTTCTGTTCAACCACTTGAGCAACCATTTTTTTGGATTAATAGTGACTGGCTTCGCCAATGGGCTGAAAATGTTACTCCAACGTTAGTGCATATGCTTTATGTATTCTTGGCCATGAACGCATCAATAGTTTGTTATCTTTTATTTGTGTGGCTAGATTCTTTTCTTGTGTAGCTTGAGGCACATTCCTTCTATCGTTTACTTGGGTAGGGGTATTTCACTTAATTTATGGGATACTTACTTTTGAATGTTAATGCAGTGCTATTGACAACACATCTATCCAATGTTCACATGGTAAAGTCCCAGTGTCAAAGGTTACCTCGACGAAGCGATTGTCTTCTAAAGCATGGGATAAACTATTGTCTAAGGTAAATGTTTTTATCTGTTATGATGTCATTCTTTTGATTCTGGAGCTCCTTTTAAATCAATATGAAAAATGTTGATTGAGATCTCTTGTAAATGGTAATGTGGCTTGGGAAGGGATAGATTGGAAAATGATTTCTCCCTTTTCCTTCTATTCTCTGTATGCTGATGGATAATACTCATAAGATATATGTTTTTTTTTGGCATCAGAGTGAGCTGTGTTCATCATGAAACATCAAACTTACCTTGTTTCTTCATTTCTTGTGAGTCTGAAAGAGAAATATTTCGACAAATGATAGTTTTTATGAAGTAGGTTATTTTTGGTTTGTGCTGATGTGAGGATAATGCAGTGTACATTGCTGAATGAATTACAGTGTACATAAAAATAACACGAAGTTTGAGTTTCTGTTGAGAGATTTATAAGCAGTTAATTTAGTCATGTTTTATTCATGTGTATCTCCTAATTCCCATTGCTGCTAATAGTATGTAACATTTTTCCTTTATGCCATATAAAATTCAGTATGGTGGGGGGCCAACACTTTCCCATGTTGACCACTGCTGGGATTGTCTGATTGATGGGGCTCGAAATGTCGTCTCAGCTGACACTTATCGGGATCGAAGAGAATCATTTAAGCAACTTGCACGAGATGTTCTTGATGGGAAAAATGAAGATGGAAAGTACTATGTGTCTAGATCATGGTATGGTCACAAATTTTTTCTGCTGTTATTACTGTTCCTATAGAAAGGAATCAGGTGTGGTAGAGATAAGTTTTCTATTTTCTATTTTGTTATGGGTTTTTTAAAGCTTTACGGGGCCAATGTTATTATGATCTGAGAGAGAAGGAAATAAGGCACAGAGATTCTTTTTTATATCAGACAAATAGTGTATTAATTAAAGCGCCAAAAAGGCTTGAAAAGAGTAAATTTTTAGTCCAGTAGACTAATAACATAAGAGAGGGGAAATACACATGAATCCTCAACAGGGTCTCTAATACAAGATAAAGCTTAATACTTATACAGTTATACTAGTAGAGAGTGAAAAAACTAGGATAGCATGATAATTGAATCCTAGATATGTTGGGCTGAGTTAGACCTAAGCCAAAACCTAAGATAGTATCATATTATATCCTATATATATTGGGCTGTTCTGGTTGTGCTCCAAATGTTCAGTTTTGAGTGTAATGGATTGTGTTGACTTGTTGAGAGTCTGGCATTAGATAGTGATGTGACCTGAATAATGATTATATGTGGTGGGCATCCCTCACCTTACAAGTTGAATTTGTAAGGATGATTTAGGCCCAATCCAAAACCTAACAACCTGTTCTGAGCAGTTTTTCTTTTGTATCATGAACGTCACCACATTGCTAGGGTTTTTCAAAAGCAACAATACGAGATTTTAAGCCGATTTTACGTTTGTAGGTTGCAGCAATGGTGGAAAAGAAAAGTTGTTGATGCTCCATCTGAAGCTGATGCTGGACCGACAGCGGCTATTAGTTGTCCACATGGCCAACTTTTGCCTGAGCAAGCAACTGGTGCTAAGCGGGTGCTTGTTTCTGAGGATTTTTGGCTCTTCTTATATGAAGACGCCACTTCTGTAAAATATGACGATCTTCTGGTTTGCCCTACTTTTCCTTTAGACTCCGGAGAGTGTTCCGAATGCAGCAATGAATTATCTGAAGTGGCTTGCATGGAGGACTCTATGAGGTTATTTTCTTTGTTCATTGCTATTGATATAGAGTTGATGTAGACAGATTTTACTGTAAATTCTGTTTTCGTGATGTAGGTTATTAAAACAAAGGCAGCGTCAGAGTCATGAGAAACTGTTCAGTGGGAAAAGTATGCCACTTTCTCTAGATTGCAAGTATTTCTTAGTTCCTTCGTCTTGGATTTCAAAATGGAGAAATTACGTCAACTCAGCCGTCAAGAATTCTGATAAACCTGAAATGTTAGATGTGGTAATTGGTTCACTGATCTGTGAAAAGGTACATCATTTCTTCATTTGTTCTTTAGTCGCATTTTGCATATTGTTATGTGGTGTAAATATGAGTTCCTTTTGTTTCAGTCAGTATACTATTATTATTTGGTTATACTTGAATTACTTTCTAGGTATGCACTTATATGAAAAGTTATTCTATGCAATGTGATATGGTTTTTAGTTGCAGATGTAGATTCAACTCTTCAATTGCAATGACATTTTCTATGCCCGGTCTTCACATATAGGACATGACATTTAATTTAATTTGAAGCAATCTCATGACGAATTTATTTGTCCCCCTTGTTTCTCAGCACTCAAAACTAGTTGAAAGGCCTCCTGAACTGATTTCCAGACGCGGTGCTATAATTCCAAAAGAGTCTTCTGTAAGTTGGGGGAGTTTTTTTTTTTGCACTCCCTTCATTTTGCATATCAATGTAACTCTTGTTTTTTCTGTCTCTCAGTCTTACTTCTGTCCACTTTGTGAATTCTAGGCAGGTGGCTTAACTATCATATCTGAGAATGATTGGAAATTTTTCTGCAAAGAATGGGGTGTTACTGAGACCAAAGGAATATCTACAAAGATTGAGAATATAAATGGTTCGATGAATGCTCTAGCTGGATCTTGTGAAGAGATGGCAATATGTGAGGACCAGTTGGCCAATTGGGATAAGGTGAATAATGAAAGTGGGAATGGTCAAATTTTGATCAAGACTTGTCCTGAGGTAATCTAAAACTCTACCAACATTCTGTTGAATATGCTATTTCATGACCCCAACTTGATTTCCTCGTGCCTAAATATTTTGGAAGCCAAGTCTTTCAGAAATCAGAATTACATATATACATATATTAAGCAACTAATCCTATATGGTATTTTCTTTTAATTTCTATGAAGCTCAATGGTCATCCTTATTATGTTGCAGTTGTACTCAAGAACAAGAAGTCACGTTCTTGATTTTTCTAATTTTCCTTTTAGCTATTTTCATCACATGCATAGTAAAATAACTTGTCTGAAAATAACAGTAATGGTGTATCACATGTTTCTGAAGAAAAGTAATCATATCTTTCAAAAGCTGCTTCCAGATTTTATGCATGTAACTTGGCTGAAAAAGATATTGTATGCGTGATAATTGAATTGAAGTCTGAAAGTTGTCTGTCTGTAGCTTATTCTTCTGAATATACATTGTTATCCACTCCCTTATATTTTCCCTACATATATCCCATAACCAACTTATCTCAGTTATTTTTTTTAATTTATTTTAAATCTCTGTTATTCTTGAAATTTACTGGAAATTTGTTTTTCTCTTTATTGGATGATACATTTAATTTTCATTTGAACTGTTATAATCTTTGCCCTTCTGAACATGTAGGTTTGTGAAAGTTGCATTGGAGAAAAGGAAAGTTGTGAGTTGATGCATAAACTAAATTATTGCAATGAGGATATATGTGTAATTCTTGTCCGTGGAAAGGAGGTCCCTAGATCGATCTTGGAGGCTTCAAAGGGATTTGTTGAAACAGATCGAAGGGTTTCTAAACGCTCCCGGAAGACTAAAAATGGGAGTTCAGTTAATCTTAAAGTTTCTGCTTCAACATCAATTTACCAACTGAAAATGATGATATGGGAATCCTTTGGGGTAAGCCATGTTTTTCTGTATCGATATTATTTCATACTTTAAATGTTGGCTGGCTAAGTTCACGTGGTTAAAAATGGTTACGAGTTTCTCGATCATTTAGGCATAGAAAAATCCTCCCATTCATCGCATTGTTCATGTCGCTACCTACACAGTTGCCTAGATCTTCCTCTCTCTTTATTATATGTTTGTGTGAAAGCATCATATCACAGTGAACCTAAACCGACCGGTAGACGTAAATTAGGGGTGATTGCTTGCTAGACTGAAAATAGATGTGGCTGCATAATTTTGTTCCTACATCTGGTAATTGTTTTCACTTCTCAGGTTGTCAAGGAAAACCAGATACTACAAAAAGGTAATAGAACAATTGATAACAATGACGAAAATGCTACACTTGTGGACGTTGACATATTTGCAGGAGATCAGATTATTGTGAGGGACTCTGAGATCCATGAAAATCGAGATATTGCTGGTAAGATTTTGATACTTGTACTTTATCACTTTATTCTTTTCCTTTTATAAACTGAAATGGACATGCTCTATCTTTTGCAGATGAGCTGTGTAACGATAAAATGGATACACAGCATAGCGAGGAAGGGTTTCGTGGAACACTTTTGACTTCAAATATTTCATCTCAGGTTGTTTAGGAAGCACTTTTTATTGGTATCATCTTTTGTGACATTTATTGTATGTATATATATTCTTCAGGAAAAGAAACAATTGAATGAGAAAAAAATGGTTTGGTGGAAAACAACTATGTAAATCCCTGTGCCTCTGGCATACCTAAAGTTTGGATGTTTTGGTCTTATGCCAAAGTAATGGCAAATTTTGGAAATGTATTTCTCTGTGTTGTGATTTTATATATGGACTAATCCCTTTTGATTTTAAAAACCAACTGTAACTAACCTGCACCTGATTAACTAATTGAGGTTTAAAAAAATGGCTAAACGACTGCATTTCAATTGTGCTCTGGGTGTCTTATCTTAGGAAATGGATTATCTGTAGTCACTATTTGACTGCATAAAGATCTCAGCCATCCAATTTTGATCAGTAAATTTATAATGCTTTTTATTTATTTGTTTAGATTTAAGACATCATCTTTGGTTTCAATCAAAAGGCTTGTGATGCACTTACTACAGTGAATCCTGGTCCCTTATCTTGCCACTAAAATCTTAATATAAGGATCACTTGTTGATATTTAGTTAGACTTAGACTTATATTATTCTTTAAGAAGTAGTTGTAATTATTGCAAAATTCATATCTTACATAGTCTCTCAATAGACAGACTTAAGACCAGAAATAAAGTCACTCCAACATTTGCTTGGGATGGAGCTTTTTAGCAACAAATGAATTTTTCTTCCATAATGTAGATGCAACAATTGTTTGGTTTATGCTTCTCCAAATCCAACTCATTTTGAATTTGAGTATCCTATTACTTCCTAAATATCAAAATGCTTTTCTATGCCAAATTGTAATCTCTGTTTCGTTGAATTACCTTCCAATGCTTTATGTTTGGGTTACTTTGATATCTACATAATATTCATATTTCAAATGCAATATTAGGCTTAGTGCTAACTTAACATACATAATAGTCTATCCATTTTATAATGAATGCCATTTAAAATCTTTGTACCTATATTAAGAAAATGTAATAATTAAATAAAAAAAATTATTTTACTAAATTATCATTCTTAATAATTAGTGTGTTTTCCACTATTAATGCAATGTGCAATAACATTTTGAAAGTTGTGTAAATAATAATAATTGAATGATACTATAGAAAAAAAATTAAGAATGCAATGACCATACAACAAATTCAGTGAAAAATTATCACATCACATGATCAGTTTTAAAATTATTAAAAATGGATAATAATATTTATTTTGAGATAATTTTTTTAATATTTATACTCATTTTGAGAAATTTTTTCCTTTGACTAAATGATTCAATATTAATACAAAACTCGGCATATTAAAAATATTTTTAGACAATTTTATATGCAGGTCTTTTTAGATAATCTAAAATCCTGATAAATCTATCCTTACGAATTTCTTTGTAATGACATTCAAAGTTTGACTCATTATCCATCGTATCAAAATTATATTAGACAAAACGGTGCGATGTAAGAAATTTAAATCACTACTTGGGTGTAAATTATCAACTGCACATAGAATTAATTATATTATCATGCAGTAAATTAAAATTTCCCTCTTGTGTTTTATTTCTTGCAGGAAAAGTATTAAAATTATGAATTCATGGATCAACCAAAAAATATAACTATAAAAACACAATTTCTTTAAATCCAGCGCTTATGATTTCGAGAGTTGTGAGCGCCACCGAACCATCGATCCCAATCAGCTTCAACTGAATCTTTAATCCTGCAAGCAATTTGTATGTCATTAATTCATATCCTTAATTTCTTTCTGATTAATAAATTATTATTGTTATTATTATAAATTAATTCACAACATTAGATCCTTAAATCCTTTAATGTAATTGAGCATAAAGCGTCAAAACGATCTTAATTTTACCATGGAAGCATAGGATCTGGTTTGGATTCAACGCTTGAAATTACACTGCAAATTAATTAAAAGCACAATTAATGATGGAAAATAATAAAAATAACAATCTATTTTAAAAAGTATTATTTGTTTAATTTTTGTTTTGCTTACTCTTTGCAGATGGTGGAAGATTCGCCTACTGTTTCAAGTTTTTCCAACTCTTCCTGCATCATCGTAGATTCAAGTTATTTAATATATCAATTTCTTCTAGATAATTAATTATACATATATATATATATATATATATATATATATATATATATATATATAATATGAAAAAGGAGATATGCCAAGAATATATTTATCATGCTACCAACACCCCCCATTTTTCTATTCACACCCCTCCAAAGTACCAAAAAAAATCAAAATGTTCAAACTGCCCCTGTCATCAACATTACACATTTATTATCCCATAACTCATTTTTATCAAATTTCATTACACTTCACTAACTCACATACAAAACTCATCATAAAAAGGTATGTTTGTTGCTCTGATTTTTGGTTCGTATTTTTTTTGCAAATCTGGATATTTTACGTGAACTCAGTTCACGTACGTTATGTTGTTACATGAACTGAGTTCACGTATATTTAAAAAAAATTAAAAAATTCATCCTCTACGTAAATTGAATTCACGTAAAACGTGAACTCAGATTGCGTAATTAATGGAGTTTGAAACCAAAAAGGTCACGTATTGTACGCATTCTGAAATCACGTAAAATTGGGGACGTGAACTGCAATTCACGTAACTGAGTTCACGTATGTGTCCGTGAACTGATTTTGCAAACCTTACGTGAACTCAACTCAAGTATGCAACAAAAAATTCAAAAATCCAAAACTTACGTGAACTCAGTTCACGTACGTTAAAAAATTTCAAAAATCCAAAAATATACGTGAACTGAGTTCACGTACATTTCTAGGTTTAGGGCAACGCAGGTTGGCTTCTGCAACAACAATGGAAGCTACATTTTTGGGTTTCAGGCATTACAACATTCTTAAATACATAAAACAAAACAAATAACACAACAAAAACAAAGAATGATGATTACTTACTTGATTCACAGCAATGATGAAGATTTTAAGAACTTGGTTGATGATGATTGATGATTAATGGAGATGTTTGATGAAAATGGTGGATGATGATTGATGAAAATGGTGGATGAAGAACACTTACAATTTATGTCAAGGGTTTGGTTATGAAGAAGATGGAGAAGTTATGTTATGAAGAAGATGAAGAAATAGTGTATTGAAGAAGATGAAATAAAAGGAAAGGGCAGTTTGATCATTTTATTTATTTTTATAATTTTGTGGGGTGTAAATAGCAACAGGGGGTGTTGGTAGCAATTTTGTATATATATATATATATATATATATATATATATATATATATATATATATATATATATGCAAATTAACCAAAATATAGCATATTGCTATTGCTACATATAAACTCATATTTATTAATCACTTGAATTTAATTAATTAGTTCATAATATATTTTTAATTTATAGAAAAAAAAATTATATATGCATATTTATCATGTGAAAAGGAGATATACCAAGAAGATATACAAATAATTATGCAAATTAAAAAAAAAAAATAGAGCATATATATTACTAAATATAAAAAAGAGAAATGAGATGAAGGTTGACCTGCATACTATTGATTTGGTTATTGAGGTTAGAAATGGCAGCTTGCAACCTATGTTTCCCATAGAAGGCAGGGTAAGAACTAGTTCCAACTTGTGTAAAGGGATAAGGAGTACCCTTTTGTTTTGTTTCTTTGTATTCCTCTGCAGATTCTCTTCCATTTTCTGCATCTGATGATACTTCTATTGATTCCTGTCTATCCATGGCACCACCTATGTCACCACTAAGTAATAATAATTATCAAAGAAGGTTGATTCTACAATCAAGTTCATAAAGCAATTGAGAAAAGGGCTAATAATAATGGTCAAAAAAGGAGGGTGGAACATGGCTTCTAGTGAGAGTGGACCAAAAGATACTATTAAATAACTAAATGATAGAAAAAAGAGGTGGAGGGTAGGGGGACAAGGGTGTGACATAGGGGTTTCATTGTTGTGAGAATTAGCTAATGTACTTGTATGTATGAGAACAAATAATTGTATTCCATAGGATTAGTGGGTCCAAAAAAAGTAGAAAGAAAATAAATGGGGTTGTCATGACATTTATCCCAATGAGTATTACTTTAAGAAAAAAATTTGTCCCAAAGAATACTATTAATAAATTTTAATCTAATTTTAGCTGTTTCTTTTTTCTTTTAAATTATCGTTTATTATTATATATACAACTTTTGAAAGATTATTATATTTTATATTAATAATAATTAAGATAAATAATTTGATAAAATGATTTATTTATTTTTTTTTCTATTTATTATGTTTTTTGAGATGTGTATAAAAATTTTAAACGATATTTATTATAAAATCTAAAAAATATTAAATAAAACATTGATAATACTAATAGTTATTCTAACATTTTTTTTAATAATACTCATTCTTTTTATTTTTTTTTTATCAATAACGCTCATTCTCTTATTGAATTAAAATTATATAGATCTCACCATTATAATCAGTGGCGGATCTTGCTCAAAATATTGGGGAAAACGACAAATATTAACTAAAAGATTATAATTGAAATTCATAAAAGTTATATAGTTTTATCAAAGATTCAACATAATATCAATACACAATAAAAATATAATATGTGAAAATAGACGTTTACATTGAATTAAAGTTGTGCCATTCATTCTCCTAAACCTTGAAATCATCAATAATTGTAAAATAAAAATAATATACAAAAACAATAATGAAGTTATATGTGGGGAGCTTTTGTTTCAAATATGAATTATATACATAATGAAGTTAATTGTATTTTCTTTGTCTTGTGCATTAATGTTTTTTTAATTGGTTAGCTTTTCTTTCATCATAGTTTAAAAATATATGTCAATATTTTGAAGATAAATTTTAAAGGTAAGATATAGAGTAACAATAAATTTAAGTTGATTACTTACCAGAAGATAAATTTTAAATGTGAGATATAGAGTAACAATAAATTTAAGTTGATTACTTACCAAAAAGCTACGTTGATATTTGATAAAGAGAGTTCAAGTGAAAGGGAGAGTTCAAGTGAAGAGAAGAAAAGACAGAGAGCAATATGAACTAATTACTGATAGAATAGGAGGGAGAGGGAGGGACACGGAGAGAGGAGAAATTGAAAAGGGTAATGTTAGTTTCTCAAAACCTTTGAGGGATATTTTAGTAATTATTATTATTAGTTTAATAAATAGAGAGGGAGACCGAAGAAAATAGAAAAGGTTACTTTTTCAAAACCACAAAGGTTTGAGGGATATTTTTGTAATTGTAACTATTAATTTAATAATATATTTTTATTACTTATATAATTTTTTAAAAGATCCGCTAATAATAATAATAATAATAATAATATTATTATTATTATTAAGGCTTAATTGCACTTTTGGTCTCCTATTATAGGTGAAAATTGAAAGTAGTCCCCTCATTTTGTTTGTCCCCAGTTTTAGTTCCCAAATAGAGTTTGAGGCCAAATTATGATGAGTTGTCATTTTTTTAATGACGTGTCAATAAAAAGGTGACGTGGCGGACGCTTACGTGGAATAAACTCATTATTATATTATTTCTGATTAAAAAAATATAATCTATATTTTTAAAAATCATTTTTATAATTGTGACAATATTTTTAAAAATACAATTAAATTGTTAAAATTAAATTAAATATTATTTCTGCTGAAGCTAATTGACTCTTCATCCATTGGCACATTGACAACTCAGTGATATTGTCATCATGCTTACCAATAAGGTTCACCCGTCAATCAACTTATCAATGGCACATTGGAGAGGCTCCTCTGCATAAAAAGTTTTACCTTTTCCAGCTTTCATAGTGTCAATTTTGAGGATATAGTTTCCAATAGCAACAATTAAAATCTCCTGTTGGTCAATTTCAATTATAAGCTAAGAGTTTAATGGAGTTAAAACCAATTGAAAAATAATAAACTTAAGGAACAAAATTATGAAGTCGTTGTTACTTGTTTATGGGGATGCCAGCATATTCGCGGATGAAGGATAAAGGTCCTGTTTGGGATGAGATTGTGAAATTGAATAAGCTGGAAGCTACCAACATTGATGAGTCGCTGGAGAAATCGAAGAAGGAGGAAACGGAGCTAGCATTGTTGTTGATGAAGAAGAAGAAAGAGTCGCAAAGAGAAATAGAAATATAGAGATAGAATGATTTTATGATTTTGATTTTGATTTGTTCATGAGTGAATGATTTTAGCGTTTTTTCTTTCAATTTAATTTTAATAATTTAATTGTATTTTTAAAAATATTGTCACAATTATAAAAATGATTTTTAAAAATATAAATTATATTTTTTAATCAGAAATAAATATAATAATGAATTTATTCCACGTAAGCGTCTGTCACGTCAACTTTTTATTGACACGTCATCAAAAAATGACAACTCATCATGATTTGTCCTCAAATTCTGTTTTGGGACTAAAACTGGAGACAAACAAAATGGGGGGACTACTTTCAATTTTCACCTATAATAGGGGATCAAAAGTGCAATTAAGCCTAATTTTTATTAATCATATTCAATTATTATAAATCAATAAAGTAATATTATAAGATAATTATATTTACAATACATAAAATATTACTTATAAAACTTATAAAATTATAAATTATTTTACAATTATTTATAATAAATTTATAATTTACAAATTATTTTACAATTTGATAATAATTTATAATTTATATTATTATTAAATTATTTTATAAGTTATTTTATAATAAATTATAAATTATTTTATAATACTATTAGTCATTTACAATGATAATAATTTATATTATTAGTCATTAAAATAAAAATATAT
>JBBPBT010001185.1:2243167-2253800 GCA_037974875.1 Cicer bijugum
AAAAAGATAAAGAACTAAATGTTACCTGAAATTAAGTTAAGAAACCACAAATGTAATTTAGCCTACATAAAATTACAATGATTTGTAATCCCAATCAATATGTTTATCATTCTACAATATTCTCTCACATATAAAGAATGATAACTACAACATCCACTTTGATTTATAACAACGAATGTGTAATTTTGTTTTGTAAGCAACTAAACACTTTAATTTAAATCAGAGTAAAATATTTAATTGTAATTTTTCTTCTTCCAAAAATGACGATTATAATCATTGGTACATTATATTAAATGATTTCAACATGGTTGACGTACATGTAGCCAAACACTTTCTGTTGACAAAAAAATAGTCAGAACTCTTTCAGATAAAGAATTCTTATTGCAACGACAACATTCCAAAAAGGAATGGAAAATAATAAAATCCTTTAAAATCATAAGTTGATCTTGAACTCTAATTGATGATGACTAAGTACGAGGACCCATGGGTGGCATCAAGTCTCACTGTTTTCGATCGCCAATTCAAATCATCGCTATGCCACATCTTCGACGATGTTGCAATTCACACACAACTCAAAATTCTAAGAACTTGTGATGTAAGCCCGATTCACAATAATAGTATAGGGTCGCAATCTAAAAACAACATATATACGAAGATACAAACACCAAAGTGATATGATCCTATTTGGCATGAATCGCTTTAAGGATCGTTCTAGGTTGGAAACTTACAAATTTAAGTCAAAATCGCATATTGTTGGAGAACACGATAAACAAAGCTACGAAACTACAAAACAATGTGAAAGATGACGTTCCAAAACACAAGTTAGGTTGTTGAATAACTGAAAACAAGTATGTAAAACTCGAGATATGACTGCAGGTTACTGAACACAAAAGTTGATATAATTTGAGTATTAGGGTTTTATGTAAAGGAAACTCAAAATTATTATTCAGCAAACGAACCAAGAACAAAATGGCGCTACACTCTAGGGATTTATAAGCCATAGGAATGCCCTTTTTGTTCTCTATCTCTCTCACATTGTATTAATTGGATGATTTCTTCTTTAATATAGAGAGGAAGTGTCCGTTGAAATATTTTCGTTGGAGGTTTTTAGGGTTTAATGGCCTTTGTACTGATTGCAGAAAGACAATATGTATATCATGGATAAATTTTTCATTGCACTCATATCAGAACTAAATGGCATAAATCACTCGTCTTATCAAGTATGGAACCAGAAGAAAGAGATGATACAATATGCATATGATGCAATAATCAGAGCATGTCTCATAGACCATCAAACCAAACAAATTCATGGTGATTATCAAAAGACGCACCACAATTTTGTCTTCTCGAAGCATTGACTACCATCATATCATTGACTCTCATCAAAACAATAACTTCTTCAGAGCGTTGACTTCTTTAGAACATTGATTGGACCTTAGAGTGTTGGTTGAGTGTTGACTTTCTATAAAGGCATTGATTTTTAGATACATTATTTTCTTAAAAGGCAGACGAATCAGAATATTTAATATAGTCATAGGAGGCAAACGAAACAGAACATGTATGAATTCATCTGAGGCAATTGAAATAAAACATATTTATATTCATCAGTGTCAACTAAAACATAACATATTTATATTTATTAGAGGCAACTAAGTCAGAAGATTGTTTGCAGTCATTGGAGACAAACAAATAGACTCTTATTACATTCATCAGATAAAATTTAACGAGCCACAGTTTTGATTCCTCAAAACGAAGGAGTACTAATTTTTCTTTTTAAACTTTTCTATCACTAAACAAATCACATGTAAATAATCAATAGCAAAAATCAAAACTTTCAAAATGTTCATAATTTTTCAACACAAAAGTTCTTAACTTTCCACATAAAAGTTTATGACCTTTTAGCACCAAGTTCATAAATTAAAATCATAAGTTATAGTTTGCAAGCCCTACATTTTAAAAACCTAATTTCTTAGACTTGATTTTCTCCATAAAAATTAAAACTTTATTATCAAAGACTCCAACTTTTAGTTCAACCGTCAAGTTAGAAACTTCGTTTTTCTCACAAATTTTCCCCAACACCAGACTCCTTTAATTTTCCAAAACATATTTGTTTTTGGAAGAATTTGTGATAACTCTATTTTTCCAAACTTGTAGAAGCTAAACCTTTAAATTTACTAAAATCTCCTTTCCCACAACAACAAAGTCACCACCAATTTTAAATACGCCACTTTAAGAGAAGCAGTTTCAATAACAACCGAAGTTTGCCATTTTTCTAATGATAAATATTTCTTTTGATCTTTCTAATGATAAATAGTTCTTGAGCAAATAAATTTTGAAAACAAATATCCCCTAACATCATCAAGTTCACGACCATAAACAAAAGTAAAGGAAGACTCTTTTTTTTCAAAGCCAACCACCAAATGTATATATCATAAAGGATGGATCTTAGGTTTACAGGAGTACAAATTTGAAACATATCTTTCAAACCCATACACAAAATTTCAGTCAAAAGAGAAGGAGAGAAGTATAGATTTATCTTACAAGTTGGATACACCGAGAGCTTCCTTAAGTTTCCCTCTTCATTTCTTTTTGTAACTTACTACCCATTTTTTAATAAGAAACAACTCAAAGTAGTTTCCCAAAATAATCATAAAAGGTTCTTTTTTCTTCAGATTGATATATTCTAAATACTTACAAAAATACACTAAAATAATTAGAACAACATGACTATAACGATCATTTTCACTTTTCAATAGAACCAAAACTATTTATTGATTTATTTAGACCACACCAGTATTCGATGAAAAATATGATTTTTTTCATATTATTCATTTATTGGATAACAATAAAAGCTGAAATATACAGATCCCCATTGTCGCATGTAAATGCAGTAATGGAGAGTTTACCATTAGATCCAAAGGGCTACAAATGTCTAACAATGAAAATGTAAGTGAAAGTGCATCATCCATAAACTACGATATAGTTCACCGGAACATTTCACTGCCATCTTACTTGACTTTTCATCTCGTGCAGCGAAAGAAGGTCTAGGTCTATTATATTTCACGAAGATAATAGTTTCATAATTCCACATACTCTTACAAATATTTATTCAAGACTTCAATAGTTTCATAATTCCACATACTCTTACAAATATTTATTCAAGACTCCCTTAAAAGCAAAACCACAAACAAAATTGAGCAGTCGGAACTCAACATTAAATTTAAGCTAACATGAAGTAAACATTAAATTTAAGCAAACATGAAGTACAGTTCAAACACACAAAAATATTGTATGCTTTAAACAGTAAACAGCAGAAATATAACAAGACAACAAATAATACTCGCGTCCAGAGTATTTGGTTTTCTGGGAATAATCCCCAATCGTATAACCTTGATTTTCCCACTCTTCCTACTACTCCCTTCTGTGCTTTCTTTCTCCACGATCATTGTCATCCCTTCTGTAGTGCTTTCTTTCTCCATGCCCATGACCATCATCGTCCCTTCTGCGCTTTCTTTCTCCACGATCAACATCATCGCTTCTGTGCTTTCTTTCCCCATGAACATCCTCATCCTTCAAGTGTTTTCTTTCTCTGTGATCTTCCTCATCCCTTGAAGCTTTTCTCTCTATGTGATCATCCTCATCCCTTGACCTCTTTTTCTCTATCCAACCATCCACATCCCTCGAGTTCTTTCTTTCTCCACTGCCATCCTCATCCCTTTTGTTTTGTGCTTCTCTGTAACGACCCTCATCCCTTAAGTGCTTTTTTTCTCCATAATCATCTTCATCCCTCAAGGTCTTTCTCCCTGTACGATCATCCTCAACCCTTCTGATCTTTCTTTCTCTGCGATCATCCTCGTCCCTTGAGCTCTTTTTATCCTCATCCTTTTTGTTCTGTGCTTCTCTAAGATGACTCTCATCCCTTAAGTTCTTTCTTTCTCCATAATCATCCTCATCCCTCAGGGTCTTTCTTCCTGTACGATCATCTTCAATCCTTCTGATCTTCCTTTCTTTGAGATCATCCTCATCCCTGAACTGCTTTCTTCCTATAGAATAATCTTCATCCTTTCCATGCTTTCTATCTCCACGATCATCCTCATCCCTTAAGCTCTTTCTCCCTCTATGGTCTTCCCTGTCTCTTTTATGCTTTCCTTCTCTAGAATCATCCTCATCCCTTAAGTGTTTTCTTCCTGTGTGGTCATCTTCCCTCCTTCCATGTTTTCTTTCTCCATGGTCATCCTGATCCCTTTTATAATCATTATCATTTCTTCCCTTTCTTCTTGTTTCATAATCCTCCCTATTCCGATCAATACGTCCAACAGATTGTGATTCATCATCCCTGTTATAATTTCTGCCTCTTGACTCATAAGCCTCATTATCATTCCCTCTGAGTCTAGCTAACTTAGGATAACCATCCCTTTCTTGATTTTCATTTTGGTAAATTTGAGATTTCAATTCAGACTCCGATTTACCAAACTTCCTATCCTCTTCATCATGCTTAGCAAATTTGGCAGTCTCCCTATCTCTATCTTCATCAATCTTCTTGTCACCCTTTGACACTGCTTGAGTTTTAGAATTTGAACCCACTTTATAATCTCTACCATATGATTTTCTTAAAGAATTCAACCCATCAACATTAGCAATATTTCTCCCTTTTTCCGCAACATTACCTCTGTGATTTACCTCCTCCTTTGGCCCATCTCTCTTTGCTACAAACCCACTTTTTCTAGTTCTTTCATACATGTGATCACTAGCATCACTGTCTGAATCACTATCACTGCTACTCTCATCAGAGGATGAGTATGATCCCTTTTTCACATGTTTACCTTGTCCTGAAGCATGCCTAACACCAACTCTATCAGAGTCCTCATTAATAGAACGGTACCTCCTCATCTTCTCCTTCTCATGTCTACTATGTTTCTCTTCGTCACTATCAGCATCAGATTCCTCTTTGGAATCACGACGTTTGCTCGTCTTTGTACGTCCCTTCACTTCTTTAGCCCTATGCCCGGGGAAGCTTTCATGATCAGAATCATCATCTGAAACATGCCTCTTACTAGCCTTTTCTGGTTTTTTATTACTTTTTCTTTCACGGTTGCTGTCATCAGTATCAGAAGTAGAATCAGTATCATCACTGTCCACCACCTTGCCTTTCTTGTGGGGCTTAGATGTCTTCCGCTTCTTTTTAGCCTTGACCTTCCTCTTAGCATCACTATCAGAATCAGATTCATCACTACTGTCCGTATTATCTCTACCATGCTTCCTTCTACCTGTCTTCTCATCATCCGTACTGCTGTCTGAATCAGAAGAATCATCCTTGTACTTTCTCTTGAGACTCCCACCCTTCTTGTGATGCTTTGCGTCTTTAACAGCTTTTTTCTTAGTATTTCCTTCTTTTCGAACTTCCTCAAGTTGTTTCTTCCGACTGAAATCTCTATCCAAAAAGGCGTGTTCACTTTTCAAAATATGTTTTGCATCCGCAATAGAAACTTCTTTCCCTTCAATTCCAAGCCCATCATCATTCCCATCTGTATTTAATTCATCAACTTCAGATGAAACTATACCAAGAGCAGCTTTCAATGCTTCCATCTGCTTTTCCTTTCTGGCAGCAATTTGGTGAGTCTGTGTATCAGAAACCCTGAAAAATCAACAAGAAATATTATTAGTGATACCTAGGTATCAATTTCAGAAACACAATATACAAAAATAGTGATGACTTTGATGAGTGTATGCCTCTCTCTCTATTACTGCATTCACATGCGGCAATGGGAATCTGTAAATTTCAGCTTTTTCATTAAAAAAGTCGTTCTAATTTTTTTAGCATATTTTTGTAAGCATTTAGAATATATCAACATCTGGAAGAAAAAAAAAAACTTTATGATTATTTTTGGGAAACTACTATGAATTGTTTCTTATTAAAAAATGGGCAGTAAGTTACAAAAAAAAAAAGTTATGGTTTAAAAAAATCTGTAAAAAAAAAAAAAAACAAATCCTGTTTTTAAACAACCTTCTAATCACTTTTTTCAAGCAAACAAATGAGCCGTTAACGTTGTCCTGAACCTATGTCTAAATGCATACAGCCTCTACCTACAATAGTCATAACCCTACATGAAAACCTTTTATTTATCAACATCCAGCAATTCATTTATGAAATTCATAAACCAACCAAAACATGAACACTAAGTCACAAACCACTAGACTCAAACTCACAAACAATAACAATATCATGCTAACAAACGATTAACAGAGGGTAGGGGCAATGACAATTTAACAAACAGTGTTAAGATCAAATCATCATACAAAAATTATCTAAAACAATCAATGATCAGTGAAAACAGCCTAACACAAATATCAAAATCCAAAACACTCACTTCTCCAAATTGGAGGAACCATCGTTGTCGTCAGCCGCAGCCTCCAAATTAATTCGAGCCTCCTCGAGTTTATCAGCAATCTCGGACTCAGTATAACCTTGATCAATCAGCTTGTCTTCAATGATGACAAGTTTGAGCTGAATCTGACGCTTACGGTCATGCTCAAGAATTTCTTTGTTGGCCTTTCTGGTGACACCAGCAGTGCCCTGATCGGCCTCGTAACCCTTCATGTTCTCAGCAACCTTCGAAGTCCTCGGCTTCACGAAGAATTTGTTGCTCTGAATGTATCCATTGGTACCTGACCCTCTTGGGGTCTGTAACCCAATTCCGTTATACATATCGTCCGCTAAAAACAACCACTGCAATTGAAACCCCCCAAAAAAACATTAGAAACCCTACTTTCGATACAAATTTACAGAACAGATCTTAAATATATATGATGCAATAAACAAATTGAACACCAAATTTGTTGTAAATAAAACCCGAAAAGAAAACAACAGAAAAAATAGCATAAACCCTAATTTAACGACGACGGAAATTAACGGATCTAAAAATTACCGTAGAAGAATATATCTGATGTTTGATCTGATACAGATAACAAATTGAAGCCCGAAATATGTATTTGTGAAGGGAACGGAGTGAATATGTGGCACGAAAAGAAAATGAAGAGAAAACCTAGAGTAGTAGTACCTTCTATATTATTAATTGGATTTGGTCCCTGATTCTGATATTATTTGGGAATACTATTTACACCGGTGTGTTTGTTAATACACCACATTCAATTTATTTTGGATTACATTTTATAAAGCACTTTTTATTCTTAAAATTTAAATAGTATTTGCAAATGTAAAAATAAATTATTTTACAACGTGGCATCATGTAAAATAGTAATTTCCTTAAACCAATAAAATAGTAAATTATATTAAAAATATGAAATAAAATATATTAAATAGTTATTAATTATTTTTTTATATAGGGCAATTATTATTATTATTATTATTTATGTATTTTATCTTATTAATAGTATTTTGATTTTTAAAATATTTTTAATTTATTAAATAATCAATAAATGAATTATTAAAATAAAAAAAAATATTTACCTCACTACATGGTTGCATCCACGTGATGCCACTTCTTAAGAAAAAAATTTATTCACGTTCGCAGGCTTAGGATGTAACTTCCTAAAGGGTTTAAAAAGTAGGGTAATTTAGTGTAGGATTTTGAAAAAAGGATATTAATATAAAAAAAAATTAAAAAATCCAAGTTTTAACTTGAATTATTAATAAGATGACTACATTGACATCATGTGCTTGCATAATCATCTAATGAGACTACCGTAGCATCGTCTTGTTGCATCATCCTTTGGTGATGACTACTGTAACATCCTTCGATTGCATTATTCTCTTCATTTTTTAGGTGCATTATTTTTTGGTGATGATTGTCGTAGCATCTTTCGGTTACATCATTTTTTGGTGATGATTGTCGTTGCATTCTCTAGTTGCATCATCATTTGGTGATGAATGTCGTAGCATATCTGGTTGCATTATTCTTTGGTGATGAATGTCTTAGCAACCAAGGCACTCGTCACCATAGGATGATGCAACCATGCTAACACAATCGTCAACTAAGGTATGACCAGATGATTATTTTAAAATGAAATTATATTTGTATGGTGTGAACCAAACAAAAAAACTTTACTAGGATCAAAATCAAAAAAGTTATAATTACAAGAATCAAATACATATTTAAACATATATTAAATTATAGGCTAAATTACATTAGTGATCTTTTAACTTAATTTCAGGTAACGTTTTAGTCCTTTATCTTTTTTTTTTCCTGAGTTGGTCCTTTATTTTAATTTTAAGTGACAATTTGATATTTTATATTTTAAAATTTCAACAATGTTATCCTTTTTTAGACAAAAATTCAAAAAAGGGACAAACACGAGTATATTTTAAACACGAGTATCAAATTTCAACAATAATTTGATGATTTTTTTGAATTTTTTTTAAAAAAAGGACAACAATGTTGACATTTTAAAACATAAAATATCAAATTGTCACTTAAAATTAAAATAAAGGATTAACTCGGGGAAAAAAAAGATAAAGGACTAAAACGTTACCTGAAATTAAGTTAAGGGACCACATATGTAATTTAGCCTAAATTATATAGTATAAAATATATAATATAAGCATAGACGTCATCAAAATCCTCTGGGGAAAATTTGGCAATATGATGAATGTACAAACACGAGAAAAGGGGTTGATTTGTGTTTGATAAAATTGATAACTTTTTGCTAATTTGATGAAGGCTGATTGATTTTTGTGAATTACTTGGAGTAGAAGCAATCGAATTCAAATGCAACAAACAATGAAAAACATATATAATTTGACACATAGTTTTTATCCTGGTTCACCATTAACTTAAATACAATCCCTTCATTCAGAAGACTTTATTCCACTAATTCAAATGCCTTGAATTACAAAACACCTAACCCTCCAAATCAGTTTTGCCAAACCGTATGACAACCTCAAACTTTTGAGGAACTAGCCACCTTGACCCTATAAGTCAAGTTTTCTCCTAACAATATGATAATCCCAGATTGAAGAAGGAACTAAATCACTATCGGGTTGGTTGATAAATATATTTTTATAGGATTTTAATAGGGTTTTTGTCCTCTATTTTATTTTATAATTTTGATGTCAACTTCTTCTTACTTACTCATTTATTTGTGATATTTGCATAATTGATCTTGAGATGATAGAATAAGTCAAATTTGTCAAATCTATTAAGTTTAATTTTCTAATTACAATTAGGAAGTTTATTGTACACTTCAAATGTTGAATTTTATGATAACAAAATATTGTTGCAAAGAAATTAGGACCTCCTTGTTATTATAAGGAGGATAAATGAGAAATTGAAAAAGGGGAGACATACACTATAAAACAAAATAGGAGAAGCAGACGAAATTAGAGAAAAAGAATAACAACAAACATTTTGGAAGCTAAAGAATGTGCACTTTAGTAAAGTGTCTCAAATTTTGGAGCAAAGAGTCATACTAATTTATGGTTTTATTTATTTTTCCTTTAAATGACGAACATTTCTATGATTTACTTTATCTTCTATATGTAAATGAGTAATTAAGCTCTCTTCTAGAGTATTTGGCGAATCTTGTGATCAAGATACTCTTAGTTTAAAATTATTGTTTTATTTTAGATTTTTGTTGTTTATCTCGATTAAATTATTTTATTATTTTATTTACATGTTTGGGATGATCAACCTTTGTATGCCTTAATCAATCAATTGACAAGTGATCAACTAAAATTAATTGGTAGATGTATAGGATAATTGAGATTAGAATTCTTGTATGATCAAACATAGATATTAATCTTTCAATCATTTAACCTCTTAATTCTTTATGTTTTCTATTAATTATATTTTTTGTACTACCAATCAAATAATTAATTTAGAGAAAATAATATTACATTGAGTGACGAAACTTTGTTAATAGCTTTAAAGATGGATTGATAATTGAGAAAATAAATAAAAATGTATATAAAGTTAGGACTTGAGGTATTAATATTACAAGTGAAACCACAACTCTAGGTTTAATTTCTATTAATTCAAAATTGCGTTGTTATATACTTTCTTATAATTTTTATGTTTTTGTTATCATGAATCAACAATAATTTTCATTAGTCTAAATAATATAAATTTTTGATTAATTTAGTAGTTGTTAAATTAATTTTTATAGATACGATAATCTTATATACTACTACTTGACAAACTCGTACACTTGTAGAATTTTGTGCAACATGTTAGATACAAAAGATTGAAACTAGAGTAGTTGCTTCTAACAAAGGTGATAATAATAATAATAATAATAATAATAATAATAATAATAATAATAATAACTCTCACACTCTAAGAAAAGAATATTTAGAAAATATGTTTAACCTGAACAAATTGTTTCTTTCAGATGAATTGAGAACTTTGAATTTGAGTTCTTCTACTTTTTTATAATTTTCTATGTTTTTCTCCTTTAACCTTGAGTGTGTATTTATAGTGAAATTTTGAGCTTCAATGTAGTCTTTGTTTAATTATGAATTATATGATGTTCAGATTGAGTTTGTAAATTCTTCATATTGATTCTATTTCTATTTTGTTTAAATTGAGTTTGTAAATTTTTTAGATTGATTTTATTTTATTTTTGTTTAGATTGCATTTGTAAATTCTTCAAATTGATTTGTTTATATTTTGTTATA
>JBBPBT010001185.1:2254393-2287177 GCA_037974875.1 Cicer bijugum
TATGTAATAAAAATTAAAATTAAGATTGTGGTTTAGATTAAGTGGTTAATGACTAATAATTAAACGAATTATTTGAAAAAGATGCTAATTTAGATCTGACTGAAATAAATTTTAGAACGACTTTATTTATCTCTAAATAAATTTGAATTACTAAAATATACCTTATAACAAAAATTATTAAAACAAAACAATATTAATCTATTATTCCAATAAGCACTCGGCCTTTTATTTTATTTTATTTCATTTTTATACATCTTATTTGTACAGAGTCGGTCCAAAATCAAAACAAGTGAAATTAAAGCTTTATGCCTCTATTTTTGGCATCTAAAGTAGCCTTCCAAATTATATATATAATTCAGTTAAAATATGAAAAGAATTATCTATAGTTGGCAATTGTGTGCTTTTAAGGAAGAGATGATTGTTATAACACTTCTATTTTTTCTTTCCCGTTTCACGCATTTCTTAAGTTACTTCTAAAAATTGGTCTAGCTACATTATTTTAAATTATATAATTCTTTTTGTAATATATATCATGTCATTTTAAATGCCATATTATTATTTTTTAAGTTGAAAAATGCAAAGAAAATACAAACTATTAGGTTTTAGAAATAAGAAGACCAATTTAATTAATTAGTAAAAATAAGAAAATTAAAATTAAAATTAAATTTATTTATTTTTTTCATTAAAAAAGTCTATATTTTTTAATTAAATTAGTATTTTAATTTTTTTTTAGACTTCCATGAATTTTCAAGCGACTCCAACCAAAGCGTTTAAAAAGATAATCACATATTATTGTATTTGTCACTTGAGTTATAATAAAGCTTGCCAGGTTTTTAGCAGAATAAATAGCCAATTTGATTCCTGACTTTGTTAAGTTGTAGCGATCTAGTCCATCACTTCGTCAAAATTCTAAAATAGTATCTAACTTTTTTAACGCTAATCAAGTTAGTCCCTCCATAAAAAAATTTCACTAACAATTTTACAAACCGATAAAGTGTCACACCTTAATGTAAGCAAATCTTAAACATGTTTTTTATATTTTTATTTTCGAAAGTTGTCACGTGTTCTCAACAATATTGGAAATTAAATTGACATATTTTAACTTAGTTATATAGCTAGTCAACAAAAAGGAACTAGACAATTTTACTCGATACATGATTTATCACGTCTTAAATTATCAATATAATTTTTCTCCTTCATAAATGGGGTAAATTGAGAGTCACCGTCCATCCTACTTATATAATTTTTCGCAAATATAATTCTTTTTTTAAAAAAGAACAAAGGTGGAAGAGTACATCAACAAAAAATAAAATTAAGAAAGAAGACTTTGATTTCGATGATCGATACAAATGTGAAAATAGAACAAGATGACGATTTGATTATGTGATATTTTTTAATATGTCGATTTAGTCTCCAACATCGAGAACATTGACAACATTAAAAACAAAAATATAAAAAACATGGTTAGAATTAACGTGCCGCCTCATCAGTTTTTAATATTATTAGTGAAAAAATTTAATTGATTGAGTTGAAAGAAGTTAGAGCCTGTTTTTAAAATTTTAAGAAAATAAAGGACCAAATTAAATTCAATATTTATTGGTTTTTAGGGGTAATTCTACTAACCTATCTATTCTTTAGTTATCAATAACATTTTTTTTATCAAATAATCTATCTATTCTTTTGTTATCAAATAACCTATCTTTTCCTCAATTATTTCTATATCACAATGGTGAGTGGTGACTACTCCAATCTCAGGGCTTGTCTCTAAATATATTTTTGTTATAGTGAGATAGAATTAAGTATAGATATTAAAATTTGAACCTTATCTAAATTTATTATGGAGTGGCTGAATTCTTTCAAGGAAGCAAATATATTTTTGTTGTAGTGAAATAGAATTAAGTATAGATATTAAAATTTGAACCTTATCTAATAGAGAATATTGCTGTCAAATTGGCACCATCCCTATATATTCTTTTGTTTTCTTGTCTTTCACTAATTAATTTCCGGTATATGACCTAAAAATGATAGTTAACACTTTCTCAAAAAACATAAGCTTATCCCAAAGTTTTGTCTTTAGTGATGAAGGAATGAAATGATAGCTCCCCCAATTAAAATGAGTGAACCTATTTATATTTTAAAATGTTAAATTTTATTTATTTTTTATCCAAAAATAGTGTGATATAAAACCGTCTTGAAAGATTTGAGATTAATTTGCATCAATTAGTTTAGTTTATAATTATACATCTATTGAGATATTCATAAAATTTAATTAGACAATATATATTAAACTCTATCTTTTTTATTTGATCAAATTATTTAAATTATTCTCGAGAACAACAGCTGAGAGATTTAAAAAGTACTTGCTCATCTTCTCACATAAACCATCAACCTTGTGTTTTTGTTGTGATTAATTGTTAATTTGTTTTCCTTGCAACAGTTTGTTATTCGATTAGAGGCTTCAACTCAACAAGTAATTAAAGATTATGCAGAACTTCAATTTAATGACAGAGACTAGACAATGGAATCAAAGTCTAAATGATATTAACGAGTTATTAAAAAATGTAGCCAATATAATTTGCTCTTATATTAAAAAAGCACCATGCATAACATTTAAAGCTTCCAATTGGAAAACCCATTCAAGGAAACTGGCAAATGCATAGAAAATAAATAGTACAAAAGAAGCATAAGGGCTTATTATAATTGCTCCCCTTGACATTACTTAAATTGGTGATAAACATTAGTTGCAATAAATTGCACAAAATAGATTGATAGGTTGGCTTATCTATATGGATAAATAGTTTAATAAATTACTTGATCTTATAAATGTTTATTTATAAATTATTTCTACGACAGAAAGATAAAATAAAATCAAATTATTTTCATATAATATATAAAATGTTTTCATAAACTACAGAATTTAACAAAACAAGTTGAAATCAGCTTATAAACATCTCATAAGTTGTTTCTATATCTTCTCCCAAATAAGTTTTTTCTATAACTTCTCCTAAATAGTTTTGCAAGTATTTTTGCAAGTATTTTTGCTAGTAATTAAACTCAAATAAATCAATCAAAATGTTGAAATAATGCACAATATATATCAATGACAAAATTGGCGAACAAACTTAATTCTAGACTACACCATCTTTACGAGACCTTTCGGGAAAGGTTCTTCATGCCACACCCAATACATTTTAGTATAACTGACTGTGTATCCGGATCTGGTTTGATAACAAACTTCAGATCAAGAAAATCCTTTATGCTCCTAAGAGTTTCAATCCCATGTCGAGAAAGTTTTCCAATGCGAACCTTAGAAACATCTTGAGGACATAGAGCACAAAGAAGAAATAGCAAACCCTGTAGAAACCAGAAATGTTTAAAAAATTAGATATCTCCATTGTGGAAAATAGAAACAAATTCCATCGTGTGCACAACCCTTCAAACAGAGATGTGACAAAATAAAAATGAAGTACAGCAACAAGTAATAGCATTTGTGCCTACCAACTCCAACATTTGTCTGTGAATGACAAGAGTCTTATAATTGTTCAAATCAGTGTCTATAAGGGTTCGATTGTGGTGTTTTTGTACTACATTTTGAGACAATGGTGAAAAGTCTAGGATTATTATGCGAGTTCAAATTTGTCTAAGTTATTTTGGGTCCTAGAGGAGGTGTATTTCAGCGGAACTTTTCCTTTCTTCCTATCTATCATTATGCAATGCCTTCTTCTCTCATTGTAAGGAGTCTTATTATCTATAATCCATTATTTTATACTTTCATTGTCTAGCACCGGCATCTACTGTAACAGCCCGACCCTTACATTTATCGACACTGTTAATCACGACCTTCTCTACTAAAAGTACAAAGAACTTCCCTTCATATTTCTACTAGTTTGATACCAGTATCTATCATTAGGTAAAGAAAGATTAAAGTGGGCTGACATTATTAGCTTGCTAACCTGATATGTTGAATCAACCACTCCAGATTGAGCTATCTCTCCTAGTAAAACTTTAGCCATCCCCTCACCAATATCTTCCGGAGGCATAAGATCCTTTTTCACATCATCTGCAAGGCCAGCAGAATCTTCATCCCTGGCATGAGAAGCAGCAGTATCGACAGAGATGTAGCAACCAGAAGTAGTCTCTGCAACTAGCGAAATTCCATATCCAGGAGAGCTGTGCCAACAAATGACCAATTAAATAAAAAGGAATTAGGCTTTATGCAATATGATTTTTTTAATTTCTACCAAATATACATTCAAATATTTAAGTGAAATATTCCAAAATATCTACCAAAGGAAAGGAATTATACTTTCCAGCCGGTGGACCTGATCTGTGATCAGTAAAAATGTGCACATCGGAAACTAGTGGATTGATGATTCCACGCGCAGCTCTTATCATGCTATTTTCAAACTGAGAAGATACTTTTGTTGAAAATGTAACCCCTCTAATCTTCTTAACAAAACCCTCATCGATCCAATTAACAGCCTGCTAGGAACAATATATAAGATACCAAAAATATATTGAAATGAAGCATAAAAAAAAGTTGAGAAACCTACGGTTAGAGTCTGAACAACAGGAAGCGACAAAACAACTTCGCCACCACCATTAGGAGGTAGTCCACGGCTCTCTATTTTAAGACCCAAGGCTTCAGAGTCGACTCCAAAGCGCTTTAATATGGGAAATGCAGCAGACTTGATGGTATCAACGGATGGATCTTTAGAATCATTTGTAATTCCTGATAACAATTTATTCAACAGTTTCAAAGTTCAATCAACATCATTCATAAGGATAGGATATTTTCTAAATGGCCCTTATGTTCTAGTTTGGAAGCTTCTATATACTTTTATTTCACCTTCTTAGGTGGAACATGAAATTTAATCAAAAAGAGTAGTATAACTATCAACAAAACTAGATAGCAGAGTCTGTAACATACAAGTCCCTAACATGTGATATGAAGCACTGACACATAGTATTGGACACCGGACACACTTTTAATGTTCAGAATCATAGACAATAACAGCAACAATAATGATAAAAAGAAAAGGAAACAAAAGTGAAGAACCTTTAAGCCTAACGGTGAGGGGTTCCTTGGCAAACAAACACAAGACAATGAGCGGCTCAAGATAATAACCAATGGATCTAGAAACATGACAATCATGTGGACGATGTTGTCTACCACCCATAATAGTTCCTGGTTTGTACTTCAATTTGGTACCTACCAAAACGCAACAGAATTTTAATTTCAACCACAACTAATAAACACTAAAAATACTAAATAAATAAAAAGTAATTACCAGTTTGGTTGATTTTGATCTTGAAGTCATCACAAACAGATTCGAATAATCGGAGGAGTGAAATCTCGTAGTTGCGAAGACCAGGCCAAGTCTCATCGGTACGTATGTCTTCAATGATAATGGGAGTGGAGGTAAGAGTCGCCAGAAGCAATCTTTGTCTGAAGTTTTTGCTTCCCTTCAGTGTCTTGTAACCCGTGCCGTCTTTATTCCCCATTGTGCCGCTTCAAACTCAAAAACAAACAACCCTGTTACGAGGTATACAGGGAAACCGCTTCAGTGAGAATGAATACGCAGAAACTCCGTAGGAGAATGAATACTGGGAAACGGGTCAAGTAAGGGTTTTAGAATACTCTCAACAGAGTTTCAAAAAGGAGAAAGGATTTCGAAAAAAACCTAAATTTGATATTTGCGGGTCGAAAAACCCTTAACTTGGGTCTCCTTAAAAATAACCCATCGTTTTGAATACCAAATTTGTTGTAAATAAAACCCGAAAAGAAAAAAAAAACTATCATAAACCCTAATTTTAAAGACGTAAATTAACAGATCTAAAAATTACCGTAGAAACGGTAGAAGAGGGTAAAGTTTGTTGGGGTGGTACGAAAAGAATACCAAGAAAAATCTTAGAGTAGTAGTACCTGCTATATGAATATAGAACAAATAATATTATTGATTGGTGTCTGATTCTGGTATTATTTGGGAATGCTATTCACACCGCTGTGTTTGTTAGTACACCACATTCAATTTTTTTGATTACATTTTTTCTAACGCATTTTTTATTATTAAAATTTAAATGGTATTTACAAAAATAAAATAAAATAAAAATATAATGAATGGTATTTCAAAAATAAGTTCCACTTGATTGTGGATGTCTGGAACTCATGATTATTAGAGACAGATGAAAATGCTTTTTATATAATTATTAAATACATTTTGTTTGATGTGATTATTAGATTTTAATTTTATTTTAATTCATTATTATTGTATTTTATTTTCATTAAACTTAATTTATAAGAGTGAGAAAGTTTTAATTAAAAAAAGTAATTGTGCAAAACAATCAAAATATACTTAAAAAAATTTGCCTTAGCATTGTTAGATTGCATCATTCACTAGTACAATCGTCCAATGAGAGAATGCTAAGGCTACTTAACCATAAAATTTTATTCAACTTTTGACATTTGCAAAATTTGGTTTTTTTTTTTTTTAAATATTATTTTTTATATAATTATTTATCAATATACTCTATTTTCAAATCTATCTATAAATCTACTCAATTTTTTTTAGTATAATTTGAATTGAAACTCCTATCTCTAAACTAGGGATGGCAATTAGACCCAGACCCAGTGGGTACCCGCAAAAAAAACCCACAATGGGTAGGGTAAAAACCGCATAATGGGTATGGGCACGGAGACGGGTAATTACCCGCAAAATTAAGCGGGTATGGATATGGGTACGGGTACTATACCCCGCACCCGCACTTATATAAATATATTATTTATTTATTTGTTTATTATATTAATATTTAGTTTAATTAATTGTTTTCCTTTATGTTTTAATATCCATTAATATCATTAAATCATTACAATATTTATAATCAAATCAAAAAGATAAACGTTTGCAAACTTTTTAAGAATTTGATTATGATTAATAGTTAAATAATTGTGACTTTATAACTAAGAATTATATCTTATTAATTGTGTCTTTATAATTATACTTGCAATTTATAAATTATTTTTACTGATCTCAAATAATATTGTGGTAAGACTTGCAACTTCATAAAATATTATTATGGATATATGAATGTGTATTGTAACGAGTGTTCATAATGTTTTGAGATAGAAAATATTTTGGTTTATAATATTTTATGATTTAATTTATGATATTTGGATAATTTTTAAATGGCTAAATACCACATATAGTCCCTTACCTTAATTTCAATTAACGTTTTAGTCTTTTATCTTTTTCTTTCCCCTGATTTGGTCCTTTATTTTAATTTTAAGTGACAATTTGATCTTTTATGTTTTAAAATATCAACAATTTTATCCTTATTTTATGCAAAATTTCAAAGGATTCATCATAAATTTCAAACAAAACACATAAAATTAATTATCATCCTCAATATAATGCTATTTCATCAAATTTATAACTTAAATCTTTAAATAAACTCATATTTTTATCTCTAACAACATCAAATAAAGAATGACAAATATGAGTTTATTTGAAGATTTGAGTTACAAATTTGATAAAGTTTATTTTATATTAAAGAATATAATTAAATTTATGAGTTTTGTTTGAAAATTTTGATGAATTTTTATAAAAAAAAGGATAACATTGTTAATATTTTAAAACAAAAAAGATTAAATTGTCACTTAAAATTAAAATAAAGGACAAAATCGAGAAAAAAAAATAAAGGACTAAAACGTTAACTGAAATGACTATAGGTGGTATTTATCATTTTTAAATTTAATCACAAAATAATATTTATTTATCGATTTATTTTAGTTAAAGTGTGGGTAATGGGTACGGGTACGAGTAATTAGGTACCCAGCGGGTAAGGGTACGGATATTAAAGTTGATACCCAAGAGGGTACGAGCACGGGTATGAGTATTTTTTTAAACTGCGGGTATGGGTACGGGTACTATAGTACCCTACCAAAACCCTACCCATTGCCATCCCTACTCTAAACAGCTATTTGAAGTAGCAATGTCAATCACAAGAAATGTAGGTTTGAATTATGATTTCACCTTTAGAATAAATTACATTTTTTTTATCCAAAATTGATGTATTATAAAATATATTGTTTTAATAAATATAAATCTTCTACAAAATAAAAGTTTATTTTTTTTATCTAGTTTAAAAAATAATAAATTAACATAGATAATTTAGAAATATGTCATCAAAGAAAAATAATTAAATAAAGGTGAAACACATAAAGTTCACTTAAGTTTCCTGCCGTAAAATTTATTAAATATTTGATTTATAAGTGATAGTTAATTTGAGTCACTATATATAATTATTTTAAAAGTTCTATTAATGATAATTTATCTTGTTTATGAGAGTTCACTATATTAATAAAAATTTATTTCATATATGACAATTTTTATTTTTTATTGGACAAAGGTAATATACTCTAACCATACATATGCTCTAAATCCTTTTCAGAACATTTTAAATTTAAAGTGTCAAGACATTTTACAATGTTCACATCTTAACTTTACGAATATTTCTGGTCAAATGGTCATCCTTGGTCTTGCATAATGTGTAGCTAGCTAGCTAACTAGCTTCCCCAATCTAAATTTTTAATTATGAAAAAAATAAAGAGAAAATGTGTACCATTTTTTTGGGTACAAAAGGTGTAACATAAAAGTACACACTCACAAATAGCTTGAATGGTTACATTTAGATTTGATCCTTTCATTTTTTCTTATCATTTTTCCTCTCATTGTTTGGAGAAAAATAACACAACAATTTTGATAAATTTTATACATAAAAATAAAAATGAATAAAAACTGAATTAAGTGTCTATCTTCTCTAAACATAGGGAGAAAAAGAGAGAATAAAAAGAAATGATCCAAATCCATTAAAATTTTCCTAAGAAAAACAAACATAAAACTAAAAGAAAACTCACCAACTTTTCTTGGAAATCCATATTTATTTACATTATTAGAAAAGTGATAAACGTACAAAGAAATCATCTTATTATGCGGCATGATTTCATGAAATGTACTATTGACAATAAGAAAAGAGAACCACTGAGACGCTATGCTAGTTCTGAAGATCAGAAACATGATTTGATACCGATACTAGTTCCAAGAATCAGTTTATTGTCAGCTGTGAGGAGGCTACGACTAGTTTTTGAAGTATCATTTGATTTCACTAAGGGTTACACCAACTTGTTCGCAGACTGCAAATGTAAATTCAATTAAGCCACATACAGTCCGCGCGCGCATTGCAGTTGTGAACTAGAGATGTAGAAGGAGATGTTACACACCACTCATACCAAACCTGGTTAGATTCCACCAAAAAAGTTAAATATATGCCAAGGATGAATAGCAATAGAAATACGATGGAAAACAACAAGATTGAAACCCAACCTTTGTATAATCACAACAGCGCCAGAAATTTACTTCTAAGGTAGAGCCACGATGCACACAAATAGGTTCCCTTAATGGGAAATAATGATCATCCCTGCAGAAAATACCAAACAAAATGTAGGATTAAAAACCGTATTCAATTAATTTTCATCTATGATTTCCTACTACACATCGCCTTTATTTTGTTTTATATAAAGAGGAAAAAATTAAGAAAAGCTAAGGAGCAGTACCAAGGAAAGACATGCCTCTACAATGGTTATCTTATCTAAACCATGAGCTAAAAGGTCGGAGGATGAGACAACTCTACCACAATAAAATCACCTGGGTGTCCAGTATTTACTAAAACTTCGTCTTTAAAACATTCAGTAAAATGAATTTAATATTACAAAGTTTTGCAACCATTCAACCGAACAAATTACCATCTCAATGAAATGAGCATAATCAAATATGCAACTGAGCAAAATATAAAGTACATGGAGCAAAAATATACCAAAAATTAAATGATAATCACTAAATTAATGTGAATATTTCATTTTTTCCGATTTTCAGATATAAATAGAACGCAGCGCATGTATATCTACTTTTTCTATTGCATTTCGTTGCATTTAAATTTTATTATATTTACTGTATTATATTTGTTTTATATTGATTCATTTGCTTCAAATTTATTATATCTAAATTTAGTGTCAACATTCATATTATGTGTTTTTAAATTTGCATTTTGAAAAGATTGTATTGTTAAGGAGTTCACAATAATTATTGTTTTGATTTAAGTTTAAAATTGAAATAGTGAACCGTTAAGTATAAATTTGTTGAGAAAAAAGTCTGGCCATAATTAGGAGTTCTCTTTACATAATAGTATTGTATTGATGTATAAATATTTTAAAAAATTGTTATTTAATTGAATAAAAAAAGATAAAATTGTAAATGAAATTGTTTAGATGAAAAGTGAAATTAGAATAAAAAGTCGCACCAATTCCAAAGAATAAACTAAAAATATGGGGGACACATAATACCAAGTGATTACACCAGGCGTAGCTTTAGTGGGTTCTGTTCCAAGATGCACATCCTTGTAAAGAGTTGCATCAAAGTATCCAGCAAATCCTATAATCAAAATGTACAAGTGGTTTGTATAAAAATAATAAACATGTCTCAAGGGATATAAGGGAGCTGCACAAACAAAACTAGTATATTGTACAGACGACATCCACAACAAGGTATACAATTAATACGGCTATAAAAAACACAATGTTATGTACCACCAACATCCAAAACCAAATTACAAGACCGCCCCAAGTCACTAATGCAGCAACATATATATTTTTTAGGTGATTAGAGCTGATTATATTTATTCATCAACCCGGAACATTTCTTTGCCATATCAATTATTTGAAGTCAAAAATAAAGTCCAGTTGAAAATAATAGGACAAAAATAAATACTCTAATATAATATAAAAGATATTATAAAGTATTTTCTAATATTCTAACACTCTCCCTTTAACTTGGTACAAGAAAATAATGTTTTGCTCTGCATAATAATAAAAAAGGATGCAGGTGAAGTCGGAGAGAATTGCTATAAATATAGCATAGTCAAATAGCTGAAATGATTATCAGTGTAAAATATATAATTTTTATGTTTCTTGTGTCTCTAATAAGATCACACACCTTATTTATAATGATGCTGCAATAATTACATTCAATGCCTAGGAAATTGTGTTGACTAAGACTACTAACAATTAGCCTAGGATAGATGTTGCACAATCAAAGAATAATTAAAACATACATTGAATTTTAACACTCCCCCTCAAGCTAAAACTTACTATGCTTTAAGCTTGTTACATCAAAACATTTTAGTACCAAAAAAAAAAATGAAACTAAGTTTGACAATTCTTGGACTAGTTTGAAAAGAGAAGACCAAATCACCACTAAATTGATTATCGGTGGGAATAAAACGCACTATTAATATGATTCATATGTGGGAATAGAGTCACCACCGGATTGATCGTCAATGAAAATAAAATGCACCACTAATATGATTCATTATGTGGGAATAGAGTCACCACCGAGTTGATCGTCGGTTGGAATCTAGGTAGTTAATCCCAGATAGCGGTGCGTCGCAGCCAACCCCGGAATCCGGGATAGCGGGTTGCGGGATACCGGAATGACCTCTACATGAATAATACTATATAAACATGCATAATTAAACAATGTCTCAAACTCACAATCTAAATCAAAACATACATTTAGATACCAAATAGTCTTAATCAAAATATAGATTTAGATACCAAATATCATCATGTTCTTCAACATAGTAGAGTAATAAAATTAACAAAATATTTAAACTAAAATGCATGTTATAGGAATCAAAAATCATCATCATCTTCAACATAGTCTTCTTCCTCTTCTTCCTCCTCCTCTTCTCGATCAACTTAAATTAAATTAACAAAAACAAAAAACAGAAGTAAATTAACAAAAAAAAAGAAGTAAATTCAATTAAATTAAATTAATAAAAACAAACAAATTAAATTAATAGAATGAAAAAAGAAGTTAAAAGAATTAAATTAAAACAAAAAATAGAAGTATATTAACAAAAACAGAAGCAAATTAAATTAAATTAACAAAAATAAATTATTTAAATTAACAGAATAAAAAAAGAAGTAAAAATAAATAAATTAAATTAACAAAAACAAAAAACAGAAGCAAATTAAATTAAATTAACACAAATTATTTAAATTCACAAAATAAAAAAAGAAGTAAATTAAATTAACAAAAAAAATTAACAAAAATAAAAAACAGAAGTAAAAAAGTATTAAGTAAAAAAACATAATGAAAAACATAAGTAAAACAAAATGAAAAAAGAATTAAGTAAAAAAAAACTAAAGAAAAAAGAATTAAGTAAAAAAAACTGAAGAAAAAAGAAAAAAATAAAAGAAATAACAGAGAAGATGGGAGAGCAAAAGTATCAAATTAAACACGAACCTTGAGATGGGAACAGAGCAAACGCAACAACGACCTTGAGATGGGAACAGAGCAAACGCAACAACGATGAGAAGGATGGGAACGATGGAAACGATGAGAAGGATGGAAACGGAAACGATGAGAAGATGAGAACGCTTGGATCTAACATCTAAAGGGAGTAATACCAAAATTACCCCTAAAACGTTTTAAAATTTAGGGGTAAAATTGGTTTTTGACGAAAAAAAGAGCCCAGATTTTTTTTTTAGGGTTTTCAAACCCACGACCCGGAAATGCGACCCGTGACCCGCGAACGCGCCCAGGTCGCGCGCGAACCCTTTTTTCACCACTCCGCTCTGTGCCGTCGCGGCCATGTCGCTCGCCGCTCCGCTCCGGTGCGATCCCGCAACGAACCGGCGCTATTGACTACCTAGGTGGGAATAAAATGATTGTCTGAACAAATGATACCTTGTCCTTGAAACTAAGTTCTCACAACAAATACAATGCGGAATGAAGAGTTGAAAAATCACCACATCATGAAAAGACCTACAGAAGGGGGCTGGAGACAGGTGCATGTGTTCTCACGCACGAATTTTGTGGAGGTGCGTGAAACCCATACATAGAGAAGACGAACGTGCGTGACAACGTGTGCAATGTTGGTTGGCGACGGGAGAAGCACTGTCGTGCTCGCCGGAGGATTGCGCGACGGTGTTTGTTGGTTTTGGATGCACACTAGAAAAGAGGCCGCTGGTGTTGGCACAGAGTGAAGGTGGTGCTTTTGAGGCCAACTGTAGCGTCGGGCTGGTTGCTAGAAAGGCAGCCGGAGTTGATGACAACAGATGACTGTATGAAGCCAAAAAATTGAAAGACTAAAAAAGGTAGTGCTACCAGCGGCATTTGCTGCCGGCAACGGTAGTGAAGCACAAAAACGGGTCACAAAATCAGAACCTCCTCTTATACCATGTAAAATATGTGATTTTTGTGTTTCTTGTATCTCTAATGAGATCACACACGTTCTTATTTATAATGATGCTGCAATAATTACATTCAATGCTTAGGAAATTGTATTGACTAGGACTACTAACAATTAGCTTAGGATGTTGCACAATCAATGAATAATTAAAACATCCATTGAATTTTAACAATCAGCATGAGAGAAATTCATGGCAAGCAATTGAATAAAACAAGGTCTATTCTTCTAAAAAAACTGCATTTGGAAGCTTCAAACCAATAATATCGGAGACTTAAAATATTTAAATTGGAATATGCTTCAAGGAGAGAGCGACATGCTTCAGGGACAAAGGTGAGGTCAGTGCATCTGGGACAAATTGCCAAGATAAAGTGAGTAATGAAAATATAAGACATTGTCAGAATAACCATCAACGAAAGAAGAAGTCATCACTAATATGATTCATCTGTGGGAAAAGGGTACCACCGGAGTGATAGTCGGTGAGAATAGAAGCCACTGCTATAATCTATTAGTAAGAACTAAATTGCATGACATACACAGAAGAAAAAACAGCACAACTCTAATGAAATGAACCCATGATCAATCAACGAAGTGAGAAAATGCGTCCAAAACAGGAGATATAACAACTGTTTGAACAATAACATGTATTTTTGTTGATCAAAATTGGAAAGTAAGGGCATATCTGGAAACAGGAAGGAAAATCCAATCTAGACAACTAAAATATTGTGCCGAAAGGCAAACAGACGCACCTAAGTCCGAGGTTGTTGACAGCGGCGCATGGAATGAACACGGAGGATCTTGAAGGCACATGAGCGTGAGTGGAACAACTTTTAGGCATAAAAAATCTAGGTTGTGTAGATTGGGAGGTTCCGCACACAATGGAAGTGGTTGTGTCGGAAAACTTGCTGGAAATTTTTTCCAGCAGCGACTGCAGATGGAAGGCAGCAGTAGACAGTGTATCTTGAAGGTAGTAGGTGTAACCGTAGCCCGAAACTAGAATACGACGGCAGATTCAAAACTGCGAGGTTGAGGCACGATTGACCGACCAAGCAGCAACGGAGAGGCGTTAAAACGCGCCATCACACGCTGTGAAGACGGCGGCGCGTGAGAGCGCATGTGACGGCTTTTGGCGACGCACTTTCGGACATGACATAATTTGGAGATGACGACGCTGTTCGCCGGAAATAATGGCAGCGGCGGCAATAGTGAACGAACGGAAAACGAGTGAAAAATGTCGGAATGTTGGAAAAGAGAAACTATGATTATATTACCTAACTGTTGGGAACTCAACAACGGAATAGAGGCGGGATTGTTCAAGGAGCATAGAAATAGGCTCTAAATATCATGTTGAAGTTGTGGGATTTTAGAGAAAAGGAGGAGAGAAAATAATAAGGGTTTGAATATTATTAATAATAGTTTTATGCAAACTTGATTACAAAAGACTCAATACTAATATCTATTTATAGAGAAACATAGACTGAATCCTAAATCGGAAACAAATCATAATAATAATGAGAGATATTCTAAGATATCTCTATGATTATAAATTGATTATAAGAAATAACTTAAAATACTATAATATAATATAAAAGATATTATAAGATATTTTCTAATATTTTAACAATTCTAACAGTAATGAATTTTCAGTTTAAGTTTTAATGTTGTGATTTAGATAGTATGTTCCTTAACTAAGTTTATTATGCATGTGTGTATAAGTAAGTATGATTTTGCATTTTAGGTAGGATCTTACTATCCATATTAGGAACCGCAGATTTACTATCTTTCACCCCTCCTGATCCTAATTAGAATGTCAATTTAGACAACAGTTCAATCTACGAATGCATGATGCCCGATTCAGGGGGAAAACTTAGTAAAAGGACAAAATGCATCATCCCAGTTAGACTGAACAGAACAGCTTTAATGTTGAGCTGAAAAATAAGTTCCAATTCAGTGAGCTCTCTTCAGCCACGCAAAACAGTGTGTATCTAGCATAATTGTCCACTAATAACACTGACATGCCTCCTTTAATTAATGACCAAGGTACACAACAGACAGAGAGCAGAAAATTGCAGTTATAAATAATGTGATTCAGAGTATAAAATTAAATATCTTATGGATAAATCAGTTCCATGACGACTTGTTGACTCAATAAGAGTAGATTGACCCTGCATACCATGTACCACTGCTGACTCAGGTATCACAAATTGCAAATTCCTATAGCGATTGTTGCTTTCTTTGGTAGAGCTTTTTGGATGTGTAAAGGTAAATAGCTAAACAAGCCAAATGAAAATCAAACAAGATCAGTAAAAAACAGAAAAGAAATAAAGTAATTTATTTTAAGAAAAAATATTTAGCAAAGTATAAAGCTTAAATAGCATAAAGATGAGAGCAGAGGACAGATTGAAGTAAAAGCAAGATCAGTAAACTGAATGAGAAGCTACTAACAGGTTGAGATGGTGCACGGCGAGCAACATTGTGCATCTTCGCCAAATAAGCAGTTTCAAAGCGTAAAATATCTTCTTTTGCTTTAATCTGAAATATAAGCCCCAAGCAATTAATTAACTGAAGTATAACAATGTTCATAAGCAAAAAATTACAGTGGAATACAAGAGATATACTGTACTATGTAACTTCCAAGCTGTCACCGGTTGGATGAAACTTGTATACCTGAAAGAGGCAATAAATATTAATGTAATAACTAAACCAACAAAACCAGATATCAAAATTACTTTAACTATCAACGTTCATCTGGCTGACCACCAATAATAAATCCATTGACTTCTACCACGTTACAAGGATATTGTTTATCCAAAGTTGAGGGTCATTCAGTATTAAACAAAATAGTCTAAGAATGTCCTGAATATTGTAAAAAATGGTTCATCCAGTACCCCTAAATTAGGTTATTTACAAATTGAGTGACAACATGAAAGCTAATTGTTGAATTGGCGGGAATCTTTTACTATAACACAGAAAAAAAATTAAGAAATCTTTTAAACACAGACGAATCAATAACATGGAGTGAAAGGAATTTACGTACGAAGACGGTATTGAAATTCCATCTTTTTTTAGAAACCTCTGGGCTCCGTCAAGGCTTTCAGGAGCCAGCTCGTTGTCACCAAAAGAACCTAGCAAGTCACTAACCTAAATTCAAGATAACTGCAATCAGACACTAGTATAAAGAATAAAATTTAAGCAAGTGATCATGACTGTTATAATATACCAATATGTCAGCTGCTTCAGGGGCAGTCCAGTATCGCACATCGACATGGACTAAGGTAACAATATCATTCCATTTATTTAGGTTGCACTCTTTCTGTTTCAACAGATAGAATGTTATGCCTATGATTGTATCAAAGATTCTATTGCTTCAAAAAATTACAAATAATATTGTCATCAACAAACTTTTCTAAAAACAATGGGGACTGAAGGACGAAAAAAATTGATTTATATATTTACTGAAGCAACATTAAAGACAAGAGAGGGTCTCAAGAAAATGCAAGAATATGAACAATAAAGTAGTAATGTGCATTCCTCTCTCTCAAGAACGACAGCTAAGATCAATGCCAGAAAAGCTCCAGTTTATGGACAATCAATGATAACCAAAGTTTTTTATTAGATGATGTTAGCTATATGGATCAAAGGACATCATTGTTTATGTCAAAATCAATTCTACAGGGAGATCATTCAATTATATTCTTTTGTTGTGTGTGCAAGTTCTTTTCAGTTTTCATTGTATTCCTGACCAGGGGCTTTGCCATATTGCTGAATCAAATCATTATTCATGCCAGTTTTTGTTTTGTTCTGTCTTTGTTGTTAACCAAATGGCTTCAAATTTCAATGCTGCTACTGGGAAATGGATTCCCTGCAGTCAAATAGTTACTGCGGGGTGATATTGGCCATCCATATTTAAACTATAATTTGTAATGTTCTTTATTTACTAATTGTACTTTAAATCTAGACTGTTGAATTTTAATCAAAGGGCCACAATGAGTTGACTACAGGGGTTCCCTGACTGGTAGGGTCTGCTGTTGTCTCCCCTGTCCCTCGCTATAGAACGAAGCCTAAGAATTCTCCTAGAAATAGGGGCGATGTTTCTTGGAAGTATGGAGTTTCAATTGATGGAAATGCTTTAAAACTGAACTGTAAAGTTTGCAAAAAGATCATGACATCTGGAGGGTTTTTTGACTAAAGCATCTGGCTAGAACACAAAAAGATGTTGGAGCTTGAAAGGCTGTTACGGATCAAGTGAAGAAGGAAATGTTTCAGATTGTTAGTGGCTTGCAAGAAAGAGGGATTAATGACATGTCAGTATAAGTAACCAACTTAGCCTGCGGATAAGAAGACAGATTTGGGGGATTCAATAGAACTTGAGATGTTGGCCACATAAACAAAGAACCAAAATGGTGGCCTATTATCTGAATTGCCAAATGGACAGGCAGAGTGTAGAGAAAGCTATTAAGGAGGAGAGATTAGCTATTCGTAATCAGAACAAAAGTGCGGCGGATTGCAAGAAATCTGGTTTGTTGGAATCAGCCTTGAGCAGGAAGTTGGAAGTTATCAGCTACTTATATTCTTCCCATTTGTTTTCTTCTTTGCTATTAATATGACATCACTGAGAGTTCAGATACACATGCAACAATTGACCTATGCATGGTGGGATCACTCAGAGTTCAGGCCTTTAACTGACTTTTTACACAAGTTTGGCATCTCCCATCCTATTAATTGTTCCCACACTCATCACCAAAATGGTGTGGTGAAAAGGAAACATAGACCTGTTGGGGTTTATTCTTGATCTGGTGTCATATATATATATATATATATGAATTTGTGGCACACGTGCACATTAAACCAAGTTAAAATGTTCAACTATATTGAAGTTGCATTTGAGTCCCATATTGCCAAGTTTCTCAGGTTGTGCAATGTATATATGAGCTTGGAAACCCTCATCCTTTGAGTTAGCTTTTGGTAGTAAGATCCAAGCAACTAGAAATAATTTTGGAAGGATATTTCCTTTTAGGAGTTAAAGCTTCATGTTATTTCATATTGAATATATGAATTTTTTAAAATAAAGACGAATTGAAATCAGCGTTATCATAAAATGTTAGAGTGCGCTGGAAAAGGAGTGGTCCAACAGAATGGGCCCAGGAATGTGAACTTGCGTGAAATAGGAACTGCTGATGTGAAGGAGAGACAAAGAAGGTGCGGGAATCATGATGGGGAAAAGAAGAGGAAGATAAGGGATTATTTGGGAGGGAAATAACAGAATAAGGAGAGGAGTTCTACGTGAGGTAGAGCTAAGAGAGACTGTTGATTAAACACTTAGAACCTCTCAGAAGATTCACAAACATTTCAAAATTGAGCATTTACTCAGAGATTGATATCTGATTTCTCTCCTTATATTTTCTTTTACTTTTCCTTACTTTTCTTATTTTCTCGTGACATGATTTCCAAATATGCAACAGCCTTCATTATAGTATCATATAAAATCAGGAATCACCATAAGCAGAACGTTAAGATGTAAGAGCAATTTCTACAACTAACATGAAGGTAAGAGAGTGCATTTAGATTCCTTTCCACAGCATAAACTTTTAGCTTCCTCCCAGTTACTTCAGCAGCCTACATACGAAGGTGATGAAAGTCACTCCAAAGACTTGTAATTATATTATCCTAATCCAAATTTGAAACCTGGGCATCTGGCATTTGGCTACTCTTAGTCTAGGACAATATCACACCTTTAATAATGTCCGCACAAGGGACCCACGCCCTGCGCCAATAACAACCAATACCTAACCACAAGAAAAACAAAAATAACATAAGATATGCTACCCAACATCCAGAGCGGTTTAAAAAAGTGCGAAGCACAAAAAGCAATGAACACATCTTACTGTGGTAATCTCAGATGCCTTTTCATCAGGAACCCTGTCCAACAAGGCTTGACAAATTGCTCTTTTGTACTGGTATAAGAAAGGGTACCAATTAGATAGAACTTCATGTTGAGTAAGGGACACCAAATGAGTTTTAAGTAGAAAGTTCAAGATTTGAACCCAAAAAATGACAAACCACTAACTTCCAAACATTTGCCTATCATAAAAAGATACAAGTTCATGCCAACAAAACCAAAACCGCAAGCTTTCAAACCTTCAGCGCTAGAAAGAAACCAAATGTGATGGGAGGTACAAATACCACATATTTTAAATATTTTTGAACGAGTAAGAACATGTTTTTAATCCAACGGCAACCAACTCAGGCAAACAAAATTCTATACACAAAAGCATCCATAAATTTCAAAACCTTCTGCAATTACCCCTATGGAATACGAAGTCGATCATCCCCCAAATATCTATGAGAAAAAGAAATCAGACAACAGCAACTAAAAAATAGGACAGAGCAAATTACTAGACTTCAGCAATTATTGAGCAGTACAAACAGCTCAATAATGAATCTATAACCGATTCATAACTCAGATTTAGTGTGTTAGCCAGGGGATGGCAATAGTAAGTGAACAAATAAACATTTGATTGATATATCTTGTCATTATTAGAACTATTCCTCTTCTTTTTGTTTTATTTTGTTTCTTTATATCACTCCTAAATATAAGGAATTGAGTAATTTTACTTTCTCCTATAAAAGCAGCTCCTATTTGTAAGAATAATACACAACAATTATCAACAATATTTCTCTATATGGTATCATGAGCCCTAGGTTTTTTATCTAGGCAAAAGGGATGGACCACCCATTTTGGCCACAAGCCCTAACCAACTCCTCTGTGAGTAACCCTACCGACAATGAAAACCCAACAGGAGGCACAGTAGAAGGAAGCCTTGGTCGCGGCGGCTGCCCTGGTGATGAACGGGCCGCGGTGGCAGTCCAGGAGGGAGTTTTACAACGACTATTATGGAGACTATGGCATTGGATACGGAGGTGCTGGCGGCTTTGGTATGGGAGGAAACAACCAAAGTAATTCCTTACAAGTTAGCGTGCAAAAACTGAATGGGAAAGATTACACAGATTGGACCCAAACAGTGTGGCTCATTTTGGACGGCAAAGGAAAATATGGCTTCCTGAATGGTAAAATTCCGGAACATGCAGAAACAGATCCAACTTACAAGTTATGGAAATCTGAAAACTCGTTAATCATTGCTTAGCTAATTAGTTTGATGGAGACATGAATTAGGAGACCATTCATGTTTATACCTACAACGAAACAAGTATGGGAAGCCGGGAAGAATACTTACTCTAATATTCATAACTCATCTCAAATTTATGGTCTAAAATCGAAATTGTGGAGCCTGAAGCAAGTTGAAAGGAAAGCAACAATCTACTACAATTAGTTGATGACCCTATGACAAGAATTAGAAGATAGTGTCCAGTTCATAAAAAGGCAAGAAAATGATTGTGTTTTTATTTTTCTTGCAGGTCCAAACAAAAGACTTGATGAAGTAAGAGACAAAATCTTTGGAAAAAGCCCTTTACCATCTCTTCGAAAAACTTTTTCAGAAGTCAGAAGAGAAGAGCCAAGACAAGAAGTGATGATGGAAAAGTCAATCACAAATGGGTTAGTACTAATCACCAAAAATTTCAGTGAGGAAGGCAAGAAAGATAGTAAGAAATCAGAGAAACCATAGTGTGACCATTGCTAACGTTAGTGGCACCACGTGAGACTTGTTAGAAGCTACATGGGAAACCACCTAATGCAAGGAAGAAAGGGGAAGGTCGTGCACTTCAAGCTACTTTTGATCAAGAGTTATACAATCTTCCTCAAATTCATTTCTGTTCACCAATGAGCAACTAGATCAACTATACAAACTTCTTGAATCTCAAACCCCTTCTAGCTCCATGGCCTAGAAAGGCAATTTTTTATGGCCCACCTTAGTGCCATCCTTAGCTATAGTTGGATTGTTGATTTCAGAGATACTGACCATATGAGTGGAGAACCTAGTTTATTTTCCACATATAACCCTGTGCAGGTAATTTAAAAATTAAGGTTGTCCATAGCTTTCTTTTAGCCGTGACAGGAAAAGGTTATATTATTTTATCTCTTTTATTAACCATTCAAGATGTTTTACATGTCCTTTTTGGCTTGCAACCTATTATTTGTTAGTAAATTAATCCAAAATAAAAAATGTGAAGCTCACTTTTTGGACACTCGTTATGTTTTTAAGGATTTTATCTCGGGGAAGATGATTGGGAAAAGTGGTGGACTCTACTGACTTGAAGATGGACCTGAAAACAAATGCCAATCCGGACCAATAGGTTCTTCAGTTGAATCATTTTTTGTTTCAAATAATAAGGATGATATTATGTTGTGGCATTTGAGGTTAAGCCACCCTAGTTTTAAATATTTAAAGTTTATTTCCAAAATTGTTTTTTAATCAAGATATTTCCATATTTCAATGTGAAATTTGTGATTTTGCTAAACATCATTGAAATTCCTTTCCAATACATTAGTTTAAATCTTCAAAACATTTTTTTGGTGATTCATAGTGATGTTTAGTAGCTCAATTGGTAGTGGGATTGTGATGAGGCGGTACTTATCCCCTAGGTATCGGGCTCGAATCCCACGAAAGGCAAAAACTCTCTGTAACACCCTGACCCTCCAGCGATACCGGCAATGTTACTTCACGAGCTTCTTGCTGTTAGGGATGATTCCAATTAGTTATCAAGCTGGAAGTTAGGCTGGAAGTTAGAAATTAACATTAATAATTAGTTAGAGATTAGCATTAAGAATTAGTTACTGAATTTCTATTATTAGTAAGTAGTTAGGAGGTTGTTGAGAAGTTATATAAGAGGTTTGTACTTTCTTCTATCAGTTAATATGGATTTATTCATCTTAATCTTCGGAATTATTTCCCTAGACTCTTAATTCTTCTTCTTCCCTTCCCCACTCAAACAACCCTAACAATTGGTATCCAGAGCTAAATTTTTTTTCGGGGCGATGGCGGACGCAACACGTTCTCAGCTTGCTACTCGTGATTTAGAGGAAAGATTGGAGAACAGAATTTCAGAAAAGCTTGAGGCACGATTGGCGGAGTTAGCTGGATCTTTGCAGAAAACCTTGGGTGATTCGATGAAGCTAACAATGGAGGAGCTACTGCAGAAGAATATTGGTGAAGAAACTCCATTTTCGAATAGTAGAAATTTTCAACAAGGTAGAAATCAACAATCTCAACAGTTTACAGGGGATCATTCTTCTTCTACTTCTTATACAAGGCAAACTAGGCTATCAAGAATAGAATTTCCAAGATTTAATGGTGATTCTGTTAATGAATAGATTTATCAGTGTGAGACTTTCTTCTTAATCGACAATACTCCTGAAGCGGTTAAGGTCAGTTTAGCAATTATGCATCTTGAGGGGAAAGCGTTGAAATGACATCATGCCTTTACAAAGACATTACGAGCTAACATTATGCCTAATTGGGGACAGTATGTCCAAATCGTATTAGATAGATTTGGAGAAGTATGCAGTGATCCTATGGCCGAGTTGATGCAGTTAAGGCAAAAAGGATCCATAACTGATTACCATGAAGAGTTTGATGCAATCATCACTCAATTGCAATTACCTGAGGATTATACCCTGAGCTGTTTTTTAGGAGGACTGCAAACAGATGTGCAGATGATGGTCAGAATGTTCCAACCACAATCAGTTAGAAAAGCCTTTACTTTGGCTAAGCTGTATGAGTCAACTTCAGTGCAAGGATCACAATTTGGACCATCCAAACTTAGACCTCAGCCTCTTAACAGATCATTGTTGGGACCTAAGCCTCAGGTAAGACCACTAAATGATGCATTCAAGCCTAAGCCAAAATTTAGCAAGAACTTGACGCCAGCATTTATGAATGAAAGAAGGGCCAAAGATTTGTGCTATTTCTGTGATGAGCCATTCTCTACAGAACATAGCTTGACTCACAAGAAATTACAGTTACACCTCATGGAAATTGATGATGAGCATGAAGGGGATGAGAACCAAGAATTCAGTCAAGTAGAGACTGTAACTAATCAGTTTGAAGAAGCTCAGATATCTATTAGTGCATTGACTGGTGTATCCAATTTCAGAACTATGAGAGTAACTGGTAGATACAACAAGAAACCCATTCACATCCTTATTGATAGTGGAAGCACTCATAACTTCCTAGATGTGCGGATGGCTACAAACATTGGTTGCAAAATTGAATCACTTAAGCCATTAACTGTAACTGTGGCAGATGACAATAAGGTACAGATTTCTTCATGTGTAAGGAATTTCAAGTGGACACTGTAGCATACTACCTTTACTTCTGATGTGATGTTACTGCCATTAGGATGTTGTGATATAGTATTAGGCATTGAATGGCTAGTGACATTGGGAGATATCACTTGGAATTTCGACAAGCTGACCATGGAGTTTTCAGTGCAAGGGAGGAGGTATGTACTTAGGGGTTCTGCTCAAACTGGATTAAAGTCCATTAAGTCTCAGCAGCTGGAGAAAACTTTGGATAGAGGTGTTCATCTGTCTATGATTCATGTAGGTCACGATAAAGGCCATTTATTGCAGTCATTGGCTACTCATGCTGACACAACCGCACTACCAAGAGAAATTGAGACTATCTTGGAATCCTACAAAGACCTATTTGTGGAACCTACTCAGCTACCCCCAACAAGAGAAGGCCATGATCATAAAATTCCCTTGATCAATTCTGCTGATCCAGTAAATAAGAGGCTCTACAGGTATGCAAAACAACAAAAAGATATCATTGATAACATTGTGCAGGATATGCTAGAGTCGGGCATCATTCAAAATAGCACAAGCCCTTATGCAAGTCCTGTAGTATTGATAGGAAAGAAAGATGGCACTTGGAGATTGTGTGTCGATTATAGAGATTTGAATAAGGCAACTGTCAAGGATCGATTTCCTATTCCTTTGGTTGAGGATTTGATGGATGAGTTGCATGGCTCTATCATTTTTTCCAAAATTGATCTAAGAGTTGGTTATCACCAAGTACGAATGGATCCAATAGATATCCATAAGACTGCCTTCAAGACTCACAGTGGACATTTTGAATACTTGGTAATGCCCTTTGGATTGACAAATGCAACTGCAACTTTTCAAAGTTTGATGAATTCAGTATTTAAAGAATTCCTGAGGAAATTTTTACTGGTATTTTTTGATGATATATTGGTCTATAGTGGATCATTAGAGGAGCACATTGTTCATTTGGACAAGGTTTTGGCAATCATGAGGAAGAATGACTTATATGCCAAGCAGTCCAAATGTTTCTTTGGGGTACCTAAGGTTGAATACTTAGGTCACTTCATTTCAGCTGAAAGGGTTTCAACGGATCCTGCTAAGGTTACTGCAGTGCAGAAGTGGCCATTACCAACAAACCTTAAGCAATTAAGGGGTTTCTTGGGGTTAGCAGGCTAGTATAGAAGATTTGTTAAAGGATATGACACAGTGGCTCGACCTCTCACTGATATGTTAAAGAAGGACAAGTTTGTGTGGACAGAGGCAGCAAAAATTGCTCTTCAGCAACTAAAGGATTTACTCACCAGTGCACCAGTCTTAGCTTTGCCAGACTTCACACAAACTTTTGTTATTGAAGTGGATGCCTCAGGGTATGGTATAGGGGCAGTATTGATGCAGAATCAACACCCTATAGCCTTTATTAGTCGAATGCTCAATCAGCAGCAACAAGCCTACTCTACTTATGAAAAAGAACTACTGACAGTAGTGTTTGCAGTCCAGAAATGGAGACATTACTTGCTCAATAAGCAATTCACTATTCGAACTAACCATAGGAGTCTTAAGTACATGTTGGATCAAAGACTCACGACTGAATTTCAACAAAAATGGTTGGTTAAGCTCATGGAGTTTGATTTCCAGATTGAGCATAAGCAAGGCAAGCACAATGTGGCTGCAGATGCTCTTTCCAGGGTAGAAGGCATAACTTGCCAAGCATTGGGTCTCCACACACTCCGATCTGATTTGTATGCTAGAATTCAACACACTTGGGCTAATGATATCAATTTGCAGCCTATTATCCAAAGCTTGCAGATTAACAAATGCGTTCACAAGCATTACACTTGGACCAAGGCTGAGCTCAGGAGGAAGGGCAGATTGGTAGTGGGCAGGGATTTGCAGCTCAGGCAAGACCTACTTAAGTGGTTCCATGAAGCTGCACCTAGTGGTCATTCAGGTCGAAATGCTACCTTACAGAGAACTAAGCCTGTTGTGTATTGGAAAGAGCTGAATAAGGATGTGAAGGCATTTGTTCAACAATGTGTTACTTGTCAACAATGTAAGTATGAGATAGTGGCTTCCCCAGGCCTGCTGCAGCTTCTACCTATACCTGGTCATGTATGGCAACATATCACTATGGATTTTATCGAGGGTCTACCTAAATCCAATGGGAAACAGGTCATTTTTGTGGTAGTCGATAGACTCAGTAAGGCTGCACACTTCAATTCCCTTACTCATCCATACACTGCTGCAACCGTGGCTCAATCCTTCTTAGATAACGTCTTCAAATTGCATGGCTTCCCTAAATCTATCACCAGTGATAGGGACTCAGTTTTTATAAATAACTTTTGGCAAGAACTCATGGCTTTTCAAGGAGTGCAGCTACAATTATCAATAGCATACCATCCACAAACTGATGGTCAGACAGAGGTGGTCAACAGATGCCTGGAAACATACTTAAGATGCATGTGCAATGATGCACCTCAGCAATGGCACAAGTGGTTACCATTGGCTGAATGGTGGTATAACACTACTTATCACTCTTCAATTCAGGCCACTCCTTATGAGATAGTCTATGGTTAGCCTGCCCCAAATTATTTACCTTATTTGCCTGGAGAATCCAAGTTGCAATTGGTGGATAGAACTCTAGCAAAAAGGGAGGAAATGCTCAAGGTTCTTAAGTTCCATTTGCGTAGAGCTCAAGAGAGAATGAAATAATTGGCTGACAAACACATGACTGATAGGCAATTCGCTGTTGGTGATTTGGTTTATGTGAAACTACAGTCTTATAGACAGATATCAGTGGCAAACAGAGCAAATGCGAAGTTGGCACCAAATTTTTTTGGCCCATTTCCTATTATTCGAAAAATTGGGGCTGTAGCTTATCAATTGGGTTTACCAAACCATTCTCAAATCCATGATGTGTTCCATGTCTCGCAATTGAAGAGGCATATTGGCAAATCAATTGCTTCAGCTGCTGTTCCGGATTCAGTGCAGCCAGTAACTGCTCCAAAGGAACCTGAACTGATGCTCCAAAGGAACCTGAACTGATCTTAGATAGAGATTAGCATTAAGAATTAGTTAGGGATGATTCCAATTAGTTATCAAGCTGGAAGTTAGGTTGGAAGTTAGAGATTAGCATTAAGAATTAGTTAGAGATTAGCATTAGGAATTAGTTACCGAATTTCTGTTATTAGTAAGTAGTTAGGAGGTTGTTGAGAATTCAACGTTAGGAGGTTGTTAGCATTAAGAATTAGTTACTGAATTTCTATTATTAGTAAGTAGTTAGGAGGTTGTTGAGAATTCAACGTTAGGAGGTTGTTGAGAAGTTATATAAGAAATTATATTAGACACTCGAATTTCAGTTTCAGAATTATTTCCCTAGACTCTTAATTCGCCCCTCATCTTAATCTTCGGAATTATTTCCCTAGACTCTTAATTCTCCCCCCTTTTTCTCAAATTGGAAATCCTGATGAGTTTTTATCTTTCGTGGGATTCGAGCCCAGTACCCAGGGGATGACATTGCCGGTAACGCTGGAGGGCTGGGGTGTAGGTAGCTCAGATAATAAAAAAAATGTTTAAATATGCCTTTGGTCTCTGCAAATTTATCACTTTTTTATTTTAGTCTCTGTAAGTTTTTTTTATTGGATTTAGTCCCTGTAAAATCAGAGACGATCGACTTTAGTTCCTAACATCAAATCAACATTATAAAAAAATGAGTTCCGGGACATGTGTCCCTATAAATACATACCAACATATCATCTTATATGATATATTCAAAATTAAAATGTCTTATATTATTAATTAATAAATTTATTGATTATCATTTAATAATTAGTGTTATTTTATACAAAAAAATATGAATAGAAATTAAATGTGGTGTTTAGGGTTTTTTTTGAAAACTCGTCTTCCTCTGTGCCACAACGATTTGCCAACTCTTTTTTTGTAACTTTTGATTTGACGTTGGAGACTAAAACCAATTGTCTCTGATTTTACAAGGACTAAATCCAAACAAAAAAACGTACGAGGACTAAAATAAAAAAATGATATCTTTGCAGGGACCAAAGACATATTTAAACCTAAAAAAAATTATAAATTGGTGCATACACAATTTAACTCAAATACAAGTGTTTGGAATTGACAATGGAACTAAATACTTTAACACAGTCGTGAGAACTTTTTTATGAAAAATAAAATTGTTCATCAAAGCTCATGTGTTAACTCACCTCAACAAAATAGAATTGCAGAGAGAAAAACACCTTTTTGAGGTGGCACGAGCATTACTCTTCTCTACCAATGTCCCAAAATATTTGTGGGGTGAGGCTGTCTTGACAGCTGCACATTTGATTAATCACATGCCTTTGTGTGTGTTACAATTTCAAACACCTTTTCAAAGTTTCTTGAAACATTTTTTCATTGCATAAATCTTTTATGATTTAACATTGAAACTTTTTGGAAGCACGCCTTTTGTTCATAAACATCTGATTTTTATGATGTCAAGTGAAAATAATTCCCTTCAATTTTATGAAAATCTGATTTTTTTTTTCTCCGAAAATGTGCATGCATCACATAATTCTATTATTGCTGCACCTAAAGAAATTGCCTCAGAAACAATAAGTGATTCTACTTCTACCATGAGTAACATAAGAATCCTTGTGATGAAACAGAAAAAAGATTTAAAAAGGGTGGTCCAACTTGGAAAGGAAACGTATATGTAAGAAGGAACCAAAATCAATTAGTGGAAGACCCCATTCCTCAACTCAGCCAAGAATTTGAACCAAGTGAAAGTCGACCAACCAAAACAAGTAAATTTTTTACTAATCCTACTTCTATATACACTGATCTAGATGTTCCCATAGCCTTTAGGAAATCTATTAGATCGTTTACTAGGCACCCTATGTCTAATTCATATCTTATTCAAACTTGTGTTCCTCCTTTGCTACGTTTACCTCTCACTTGTGTTGCATATAAATTCCAAAGAATGTACAACAAGCTCTAGAGGTTCCAAAGTGAAACGAATTTATTCTTGAGAAGATGAAAACTCTTGAAAATAATAAAACTTGGAGTGTCATGACTCTACCAGCTAGTAAAAGAATTGTGGGTTGTAAGTGAGTGTTTATCATGAAGTACAACTTTGATGGGACCAATAGAAAGGTACAAAACTAGGTTGGTTGCTAAAGGATTTACTCAGACCTACGATATGGACTACTCAAAGACCTTTGCTCCTATTGCTAAGCTTAATACAATAAGAATTATCTTATCTCTTGCTACTAATTTGGACTAATCGTTCCACCAGTTAGATGTTAAAAATGCATTCCTCAACGACGATTTAGAAGAACAAGTGTATGTGGACTGCCCTCCAAGTTTTGAAGACAAATTTGGGTCACAAGTATGCAAACTGAGGAAGTCTTTGTATGGATTAAAACAGTCTTCGAGTGCATAGTTTAAAAATTTACTCAATCAATAACAAGGCCATGTTGATCATACCTTGTTCACAAAGTTTAGCTCAAACGGAATCATAACTATTTTGATAGTGTATGTTGATGACATTGTTCTTACAGGTGATGAGGTGGTAGAAATGGAGAAACAAAAGAAAAATCTAGCTACATAATTTGAAATCAAAGACTTGTGTCCCCTAAAATACTTTCTTGGCATGAAAGTGGCGAGATAAAAAAGGGGAAATAGTAGCCTTTCAAAGAAAATATGTTCTAGAGCTCTTACAAGAAACATGTATAAGTAGTTGTAGGCTAATTGACACTCCTATGGACCCAAATGCCAAACTTTGGGAGAAATGAGACACCTATGTTGATATTGGAAGCTATCAGAGGTTAGTTGGAAAACTTATATATTTGGATTAGACACGTCATGAGATTGCCTTCTTTGTTAGTGTTGTCAGCCAATTTATGCATGCCCCATATGAAAAACATCTCGAAGTAGTTTACAAAATCTTGAGATACTTCAATGTAACTCCTGGAAAAGGACTATTATTGGAAACAACCAATGATAAACTGCTTCAGGGTTTTGCACATATGTGTGGGGGAACTTGGTAACTTAGAGAAGTAAAAAACAAGGAGTGGTTGCAAGAAGCAGTACCGAAGCTGTGCTTAGGGCAATGACACGAGGAATTTGTGAAGGCATGTGAATTCTTAGAGTTTTGAAAGAAATTAGGATAGTGATGAAACTTCCATTGAAATTATAGTGACAACAAGGTTTCTATAAGCATAGTCCACAACCCGAAACAACATGATCAGAAAAGCACATTGAGATCGATCGTCACTTCATAAAAGAGAAGATTGGCTTTGGTATTTTTTGCTTGCCATTCATTCCGTCCAATCAATAGACAGCTAACATATTGACCAAGAGCTTGATCAGGACAAGTTTTGAACATTTGATAAGCAAATTGGGCATGATTGATATCTATGCACCAACTTGAGGGGGTGTGGAAATATCTTGTCATTACTAGAACTTCCTCTTCTTTCCATTTTATTTTATTTCTTTATATCACTCCTAATTTTAAAGAGTTGAGTAATTATACTTTCTCTTATACAAGGAATCCCTATTTGTCACAATAATACACAACAATTATCAATAATATTTCTCTATACATACATGCATGCAGTTGAGAATGCCTTGCGTAGGTAGGCAATTTGGCATACCTTCATGAATTTCTTCTCATCATCATCTGAATTCTGATAGACCACATACTCCAAAGTATCCTTAAAAGGCTGCAAATGAATTATAAATTTCAAATGAATAAAATCAAAGGTGTATATGACATGTAGAAAGGCAACATAGTGAAATCACAAAAAAGAAGCAGCAAATTACATAAGATGGGTTTGCATCCAAAATAATTTTTGTACATCCACTAAACTAGTAAATAATTATTTAATTGCATTCGATTTAGAACATTAAAAGAGCGCAACATATCTTATTCTAACATAATAACCAACAGCAAAATTAACTACACATTCTCATTCTATGAATGGATTACTAAACTGAATGACTGAGTCCACTTAACACATGGACAGCAGCATAATTATACGTGTCGCTGGATTAGATTAAAGGATAAGTTTATATAAAATCTTAACTATTGAGTTTCTTTTTTGATAAATCTCAATTCCTGAGAATTTTACTTTCAGTAAGTAAGAATTTTTCGCAACCTAAGATCAAAACTGTTACATTCCAAAGTTAATCCTTTGGAATTAGCTTCTTAGGTTTGTTTTTACTTTTCAAAATGAAAAAAAAAAAATAATACACATCGATCATATTTGAAACTAATTATTAAACTTGAGAAGCTAAACCCTACACAATGTTGTTTCCTAAAACCTCTAATGCAGTTCTATCCTGTTTTCCCCTTGATTTAACCAACTTTGATTATTGCTGGATAAAGGTCAATCAGTGGTACACTTGTTGCTACATAGCAAGTTGCTATGCTTCTTACACAAAATCATCGCACAATTTCACCGATATTAAAAAATGAAAACTTAGTCTCCTCCCTGAAAATCTACAAAAGCAAAGTATTGCTGAGTGGCACAAAGAATACATACTTGTACGGTTGGTTGCAAATCATCCCTGAAAGCGAACTGGCAATATGGCGTAGAACACTGAAAACGTCAAGATAACAGTAGGCAGTGCCGTGATTTTCAATTAGATACACGGAAAGTTCATACCAGTGAACGTTCTCGCTCAGAAAGAGGATCCAATTGTTGGTATAGGGATCTAACACAGTCCATATAAGGGTGTAGACGATGTATCCGATTATCCGTCCCTATATACAAAAACCACTTTTATAATTTATAACTTTTCACAAATAGTAGTAGTGCATTTAACTAGTTACACAATAACAACAATGTGCCAAAAATCTCGCAAATACATGAAGGTGATAGTGACAAAGTACTCTTTTAGCAATGTTATCTCTAAGACCCAAACCAAATTCTTCCACACATAAATAAGTGGATCCATACACCATCCGGAAGGGGGTTTCTTGGGTGGAGGAATGAAGAGTTGTGTGATACGACCATAGGACCATGGGCAACTCGTCCATCCAAAAACCTTTAGCTGCTTCTAACCTCTTCTTCAAACCTTGGAAAATTAATTTCTTGGCCGATTCTGCTTGCCCATTGGATTGAGGATATTCAACGGAAGTAAAAGGTTGCTTGATACTCCAATTCTTGCAGAATTCTTGTACGGCTGTGCTGGCAAATTGCGTACTGTTATCGGATACTTTTATTCCGGGTACTCCAAATTTGCAAATAATATTCTTCCAATAAAACTTGTTGATCTGTTATGCTGTTATAGTTGCATGCAGGGACCCTTCGGGTATGGAAACGGGGAGAAAATCTTTCCGTGGTGGGGTACGGGAGTGGGATGGATGACATGTTGAGGAGCGAGAAAACACTCCCCCGCCTCAACTCTGCTCCATTGATATCTCTAAGTCGGAGAGACTAACAACGATTTCAAAAGTTTATTACGAAGCCGAGAACAAAGTTGTGCTGAAATTATTGGTAAAACTGTCTTACATAATTTTTGTATCAACACTTTTAAAGATCCCTCATAAAAAAATACTTTTAAAGAAAAATCAACAAAACATACCTGCGACAGAACAAGTATCAAAACTATATTCTTCCAATTCTTCGTAATTGACTCGATCTTCGGATATAATGATCTAGGAACATGTTTCAAAAAACTACGTGCACTAAGCAATTTCCTAAAAAAAATGTACTCTGGGTCCGGTTTGGTTCAAATAATGAGAATAAAAAGAAAAAAAAGTCAAATATGTAATGATTGTGATTGTTATTATAATTTTTTTTAATTATATATAAATTAAATTTATCAAATTTTAAATTATATTTAAGGTAATGACATTTTAACTGTATATCTAAAGATTTAATAAAGACATCTTGCACTATAGATTTAGTAAGTGAACCGATACAGAAATTGTGGATTTGATCCTCTCACGGAGACGTTAAAAGAAAATGTGACGACTATTTAAATTAAGGTTACAATGTATTTCTAGTTTTTAAGTTTTTAAATCTAGCTATTTTGATTAAAATTATAATTTTAGTCTTTAATTTTTTTTTACAAATGGTTGACCCTCTTTGTTTTTAATTTATCAATGTTGACGTGATATATTTTTTTATAATTATGTAAAAAGTATAGTTGCTTTTTTATTTAAATTGTCAGCTCATTTATTTATTTTTTAAAATGCCAATGCACTTTATTTTATTTTATTTAATATTTTCACTTTATTTTTTGAATTT
>JBBPBT010001185.1:2291837-2350659 GCA_037974875.1 Cicer bijugum
TATACATGTAAGATCTTCCTTTTTCTTACTATTTGTCTCATACAAGTACATTAACTTTACTCACTTTTTTCTTCTCTTATTTTAACTTTTTTTGTCACATATCATAAATCCTCTGCCATAAAAGGAATTGGTTGGTTAAATAATATATATTAAATTAAAATATTAAAATCCACATATTAAATTAATTAGTTGATTGAACAATAGTTTATATTAAATTAAAAAAGTGTGCAATAAATAAATAGGATAAAATGATATTTATAAAATTTAATTTTTGTATACATGACAAATTATCATTAATAAATGTTTTAAAATAATTATAATACACAATACAAATTGTCACTTATGAGATTAAACTAACTTACATAAGATAAATTAACACACACAAAAAAAAATTCAAAATAAATTATCATACATGTGACAACTTCTCACACACAAATTAAAATACCGCACACGACAAAGGTATTCACCAAAATTTTTTCAAAATAATTATCTTACACGTGACACGTTCTTATTGATAATAAAGTTAGAATAATTATCGTACATGAAACAAGTTGTTACTTATGAAATTAAAATATCATACTTATACTTGAGAGAAGTTTTCAATAACAAAAAAAAAAAAAAAATCAAACTAATGATCATACACGAGCATAGTTGTCACTAATGAGATTGTACTATCATATACACAAGACTAGTTATCACTTATCGGATTGACATATCATACACAAGACAAATTCTCAATAATAAATTTAAAATAATTATCATACATGAGAACAATTGTCACTAATGAGATTCAACTATCATACACGAAACATATTATCACTAATATAAATTTTAAAATAACTATCATTTACAAGACAAGTTGTCAGTCACGAAATTAAACTATCAAACACGAGACATAGTCTCATTGAAAAAACTATTAAAATAATTATCATATACGAGACAAGTTGCCACTAATAGTTGTCATACATTTAATAAATCTTATCCCTCCAACTATGCCTAAGTTTATCTGCTTCATTTTAATTTAGGTATGTAACAAATAAAGTAGAAAAATTGTGCAGTCATATTTATCGTAGTTTTGCGTTGTTTCATTGTTTTAGTGTAGTGCTGGATTTTTAGTTATTTTTGGTGAGAAATCAATATATGATCTATGTGGAGTATGTCAGCCTTATCGGAAGTTGTAGATGTCCAATTAGTGTTAAACCAAATGCAAATGAAAGCTAAGATCCATAGTTACACCTTTTATGAAGACACTAGAATCAAATTCAGATTCAAAAGAGAAGAAAAATACAGTAAAAGACAGACAACATATGATGTGCGCCAGAGCGCAAATGCTCGCGTATGGGACACATTTCTACAGTATTTTGGCATTCTGCTTATGTCCATGAACATTGGAGTGCTCTTGATACGCACTAGGGCGCATCTTAAAAATGCATTTTTTCATTTTTTAGGTATCTGTTTTTATGTAGTTATTTTGAAGTTTGGATAATTGTGCCCTAATAGAGAAACTCAAAGGAGTATGGTTCTAACACCATTAAAGGAGTTTTATAAAGAATCATTGATGAATATTTCTTGTAATTCTTCTTTAACCTGTATATTTGTATCTTTGTCATGAGTAACTAAACCTATTTATTAGGGATAAATGAGTTTATTGAATTATTTTTCTCATCTTTGTGCTTAATGTTTTTTATTGCTTGATCAACTTTAAATTATTTTACGATTTATACTTTGAAACAGAAGTGGACTTTACGAATGCAGTCTAAAGATAAATGCAGGTCATCAAAACAATTGAATTATTTGCAAAGACATTAATTTAATAAGAGAATTCTTGTATAGTACAGTTTAATCCTAATATTAAATTCAATAAGGAATTAGGGCTTACTTTGAAATTAAAGGTTTTATCGTTAATGAATTATGACAAGAATAATAAAAAGAATTCAGTAATAGTTCAATAAAAGAATCTAGTTATAGGATCAAATTAAAAACTGAGGTTGAATTCGAAGTGAAACTTAGTTTCAAAAATTATTTCAATCAATTTAGAATTTTTTGTTCAATTTTAATAATTAAATGTAATTCAATAATATAATACAATGCTTAAGTTCAACATTTGATACTACCGTTTTATTATTATTTGCAATGATTCATTACACTTGCTGAAACACTATCAGTGATTTCTAGGCAATAAGATGAGAAATATGGGAAAATATCGAGGAAATTGGGGGAAAAAGTTGAATGAGAAGCGAAAGAGATAAGAGATAGAAATAAAGTTAGGGGGATTTTTACTTCTTAAATTTAGGAGATCCTTGTCCAATCTTAACCGAGTAATAGTCATTAGCTCAAAGATGCTACACCTTTAAACCACCGAGCACAAAGAGAAAGGAAAATAGATGAAAATCCCATCTTATCCCCTCTAACTATATGGACCCCAATGGCGTGTTTGAGACTTAAGGATGAGAGAAGATTGTTTTGTAGGAAAAAAATTGAAATGGTAAGAATCTGAGGGCTATGGAGTAGGAGAGCTTTAGCAGTTTATTTTTGTTCATAATATAAAATTCTCTTGATTTGGGGAACTAAAAAATTACATTAGGGGAGAACTTTGGAGAGGTTTAGAGGATTTTGATAAATTCTAGAAATTCAATATATGTTATTATAAGATTTTAATGAATATGAACATAATCAATTTGAAGAATTTACAAATGCAATATGAACAAAATATAATTCAAAATTAAACAAAGTAAACACAATTCAACCTCTTTTCTCGTGTCTGCACCTTCATGATCGTGGTTGTCATCATTCTCGTGCCTAATCGTAAATATGTTAATTTTTTGCTTACAAACTTGTTTCTCTCTCTTTTTTTGCTTACGAATTTAATTTTAGGTGATCTTTGTCTTAATTTTTTTTGCAGCACATTATCAAAAAAAGAAAAAAAATATGTGCACATGCAAACTCATGACTTCTAAAAAAGAAATTACCAACAACAATTATGTTGATTGGAAATATCAAATCAAAAGGATTACGAGTCACTTTGATGGGGTTTCTAATACATCGACAGAGAAAGCCACCTTAGATGCGTAAAAAATCAAAGATGCTCAAATTATTTCTTGGATTATCAATACTATTGATCCTCATATGATCAATAATTTGTGCTCCTTTTCAACTGCTTAAGAAATGTGGAACTATTTGAAGCGTATCTACAACCAAGATAATAGGACCAGAAGTTTTCAGTTGGAGCTAAAGATAACCAACTATAAACAAGATAATTTGTCCATTCAAGAATATTATTATGATGGTAATACCATTTCTATTACTTATGTTGGTGATATCAACTATGATTTTTGGGATGTGCTCGTATCACTTGGACTTGCTTCCAATTTATTGTCTATTAGACAATTGGTGGATAACAATTGTAATGTTAATTTTTCTCGTGATGGTTGTCTTATGCAGAAGCAGGTGTCAGAAAAGTTGATCTCGAAGGGGTCTAAAGTGGAAAGATTGTTTATGTTTCAATTTATTTCCATTCATGTATATCTTGCTTGAAATAATGTTTTGAATTCTTATGAGTATTGGCATAGAAAATTAAGTCATACAAACTCTGTTGTTTTGTCTCATTTAGTTAAAACTAGACTGTTGGGAAATAAAAATGTTAAATCTAATGTCTATGTGCCATGTTCTACTTGCAAATTGGCTAAAAGTAAAATATTTCATTTTCTGTCTAGTGTTCATCGTGCTCCCACTTGTTAGATGATTCATAGTGATGTATTGAGAATGTCTCCTATAACTTCTCATGCTACTATAAATATTTTGTCACATTTATTAATGATTATAATCGTTTTACTTGGATATATTTTTTTCGGTCTAAATCTAAAGTATTTTCTATATTTAAGAAATTTCTAAATCTGAAGTGTTTTCTCGTTTTACTCCTCTTGAGGTTAATGTGAAATATCACTGAGATGAGAGTGAACTACTGACAAATCTTTTATTGTATTGACAACTTGTAGGTAGTCTTAATTATTTGACAATTACTTGACCTGACGTATCATTTGTTGTTCAGCAAATAAGTCAGTTCATGCACTCTCCTCGCCACCTTCACTTGACAGCAGTTCGCCACATGATTCGCCATTTGCTAGGTATCTTTCAACGAGGTATCTTATTTCCTATTGGTGCAATTCACAAATTGATTGCCTATAGTGATGCTAATTAGGCTGGTTGTCCCGACACTCGACGATTAGTCACCGATTGGTGCATGTTTCTTGGTTCTTCATTGATATCATGGAAAAGTAAGAAACAAACAAACAGGAGTCTCTAAGTCATCTACTAAATAGAGTATCGTGTCATGTCTACTGCTTGTTCTAAGATAATATGAGTTCATGATCTTTTGGTTTGGATTCCATCAAATCGAGTCGACGTCTCTCTATGCTGACAAAACAAGTGCTATTCAAATTGTTGCAAATCCTATTTTCTATGAGCACACCAAACATATTGAAGTAGATTGTCACTCTATCCGTAAGGCCTATGATAATCAGGTTATATTCATTCCTCGCATCAATACTCAATTTCAAGTTGCAGACATTCTTATCAAAGTTGTTCCTCGCCCGTGCCATCAGTTTTTAGTTAGCAAATTGATGCTTCTTGACCAGCCACATCAATTTAAGGGAGATGTGAATAAGAAAATAATATTAATTTGTAAGTATATTTATCAGTTTTCTTAAAATAAGTTTGACAAATCAGGATTTGATTTGGTCCTCTTAATTTGTAATTATTAGATGTAAATAATGTAATTATTATGTATATTGAGAAATATCAAAGCAAAATATATCAAACCCTAATTTGTGATACACATCAGACTTGTGAGTTGACAAAAAATAAAGTATGTGACATAGATAAAAATGAGTTGTTGCAAATAGAATTTGAAATTATTTTAATATATTATAATAGAATAGAAGATAATAGATAATTGTTTTGAATTGTTTTGAATTTTTTAGAATTTAAAAAACGTTCAATCAACTTTTTAAATGTATGCTTCAAAAAACTTTCAATAGTGTCTTCTCAAATGTATTTGCTATAAGTGAAATTGAAAACAAAAAACACTAAACACAGCCTTTGTTTTTGAAATATCATTTGCGTTATTATTAAAGATCCATCCAACAAGAGTGGCCCTTACAATTGTGAATTGGAGATGAAGAAGGAGATGTAACACACCACTCATACCAAACCTGTTTCAGATTACATGAAGCAATCCAAATCAATAACATGAAATGTAAAAATAAAAATAAAAAGCAACGGTGAAGAGATACAAGACAAATCCAGGAAATGATATAATACAAAACCAACCTTTCTAGAATCAACACAGCGCCGGAAATGAACTTCAAGAATAGAGCCGCGATCCACACGAATTGGCGTCCTTAATGGGAAAAACATGGGAAACCTGCAGAAAACCCACAAAATAAAATGCATAATGTCTTTTGATGGCAGAAAAAATGCAGTTGAAGGAGAACATTGCATTAGATTTGGCACCATCCAACCTACAAATGACGAGTTGGGATTCTTCTGATTTCTCAAAAGAAATAAAGAGTTCAATTACTATAGTTTGGTGTATAAAGACACTCAATAAAAACCATAATAAAAGGAATCCTCCATTTCTCAAAAGAAACAGAAATGGAGAGGTTAGTGGTGCTGGGGACACAGATCAGAATATGCCTTTGTCTCTATTTATGGTTGAATCTGATTTTGCAGCATCACCCAGTAACGTAATGGTACTTTGCCCCTTAATAAATCTCTAAAAAAATTCTCTATCAAATTAAAGGGAAACATTTTCATTAAATGTTTATCAAATTCCTCTTTAGTGACATCAATTAAAATTTCCACTTTTATCCCAGACGAGTAAATCACTAAAGAAGGTAAATAATGATAATACCAAACAATACCAAGACTACTGTGTGCAGCATCATTTACCTTCTCAGTATATCCTGTATATTCAAATAAAATGTAAACATGAGATTGTAATATTTTAAAATTTTCACTTTCCCATGAAATAAATAGACCCCGAGGTCTTCATGTCAGTAAATTTGGCTTCATACACTAATTCCTAATTCACACTTCATCCTTTGTAGATCTGAAACATGGACAAAATCAGTTAGTACACAGCACCAGCAACCTTCTTTAACTTGAATGTGCACAGTGCACACAAATTAACAAAATATTGGAGTTTAGAAATTGCATGATATTCAGTGTAAAATTAAATAGCCTAGGATTAATCATTTTTATGAAGACTTATTCACTCTATAGGAGTACAGAGACCCTGCATACCGTGAACCATTGCTGACCCGGTGTCTTTAGGTATCTCAAACTGCAACTTCTTATACGTTCGTTGCTTTCTTTATCAAACCATTTTGGACGAGTAAAGGTAAAAACCTAAGTAAGTCAAATCAAAGACAAACAAATTCAGCAGAAGCTACTCAATCTCAACTTTTTGAAGCTCTTTAAATTTAACAGAAATAGTAAAAAAGCATGAAGGTCAAACAGCATTATTGGAGTTACATAGGGTCTTAGGTAAAGGTAGAAGACTTTGAATTATGATTATGCCTATGGTTTAATAGGACTGATGATACAAAAAATGAAACACTACTCCTTATTTATACTAGAACTGAACTCCTAATTTTGATCAAATGGGATACAAATTGTGATAATAAATAAGAAATATGGAAACTGATCCTAAGAAATAATCTAACATATTGTAAGATTATATCAAGTTTTTTATGATACTTTTATATCTTTTAACAAGCATATAGATTAGAAGAGTGGGTAGATTGAAGGAAAATCAAGGATAGCAAAATAAATGAGAAGTTCCTCATCTGTTGAGATGGCGCAAGCCGGGCCACATTGTTGACACAAACCCGTGTTTTCTTAAAAAAAATTCAAATTCATTTTCCCTTAACTCTTAAAAATGAATTTAACATCCCACAAGCATAATTTCTTATACTCCTACAAATCTTCTTATATATGATTTTTTAGTTAGGGTTTATGCTTTAGGAAAAAGGGTACCCATTTCTTGAGAGTTGTTTTTTGAAACTCATTGAGGTAAATGCATAACTCTAACGCTAGTATGAATATCTAGAAAAAATATAATTTTGAGTAAAACTCTTATTTTGTGCTTAAAGTATATTTAAATAATTTTTATACTTTCCCAGAGTTAACTAAATTTTAGAATAATTTTTCAAAGGTTTTGAAAATATTTTTGATACTCAGATTTGTCAGCTGAGATCCTATCGCCTACTCTTAGAGTTGTTGGAGAGCAAACTTAGAAGATTCTCTATAGTTGTGAGTTGACGACGATCATCGTCATATATTTTATAATATTATAATTATTATTTTACTTGTTTTCTATATTGAAGTATTTATTGAACAATTTAGGAAACACAACATTAGAAATTTATCTCGATTTCGTCAATTATTTAATTTAATGATTTGTTACATAATATGTTATTAATTTGATTTACGTATGAGTTAAAGTATTTAAATATTGAATTGTTATGCGATTGAATATGTTTTCCATAAATTATGATGAAATGATTTTATATACGTGTTTTGGGAAATCGTTATAATTATTAAATCGTTAACTTCGTTAGGTGCACCTAGTTACCTCGTTTTGATTAGGGAGAGTTACCCGTTAGATAGAGTCGTCCCTATGAGAAATGTCATCTGTAGGAGGAGAAAGCTATCAATGAGATGTAAACTCCCTAATTGATACGTGATGATGCGTTGTAATACTGTTTAACATAATTGTCGTCCGATTGTATAACAGTTATTCGTGCCTTTTTGTGTTTCCCTTCTAATTGATGGAGGTTGTTGTCTTCTCACTAAGTCTTTGTGACTGTAAGTTTCTTTGAAATTCAGAATCATAGATCACTTTCATTCATCTCAAAACATGTTTATGATACAATATATAAAAAAATAGAAAAGAGTAAACAGTAGGACAACATGGTGGTCTGCCACCTAACCATGATTACAAAGTCTTAACCACTCCAACACGTATGGGTCACCATACTTCATGCAGAGGTAACTTGTACAAAAAAATAACACTCAAGATAAAATAAAATATCACAAAATATTGTTGGTGAACATCTCAAATCTCATGCTTTAACACTCCTCCTTGAGATTTTTGATGGACACTCCAAGCAACCTTCTAAACCTTTCAAACTTAACTCTTGGAAGAGATTTGGTCAATATATCAGAAACTTAAGTCGAAACAACAATGAGCGAGCTTGATCTCTTGACTTTTTATAGCCTCTCGTATAGCATGAAACTTTACTTGAATATGCTTGGTTTTTCCATGTTGAACTGGATTTTCAGCAATAGCAATTGCTGATTTGCTATCACAATAAATCAAGGTTGCTTCCAGCTGTTGTATTCCCAAATCAAGTAGGAGTTTCCTTAACCAAATAGCTTGGTTTGTTGTTGCAGCTGCTCTGCATACTCTGCTTCAGCGGCAGATTGAGCTACAATTTGTTACTTCTTTGAGTTCCATGAGAACATGCCAAAGCCTAAGGAAAAAGCATAACCTGTAGTACTCTTCATGTCATCAATATTTCCAGCCCAATCAATATCAACATAGCCTATCAAACTTCCATTTTCACTTGGTTTATACCATATTCCAAATTGTGTAGTGCCCTTAACATATCTAAGCACCCTTTTTGCTGCAGCAAAATGTGTCTTGGTAGGACTCTGCATAAATCTTGAGAGTAGACTTGTTGCATACATAAGGTCAGGTCTGGATGAAGTAAGATAAAGTAGACTTCCAATCAAGCTTCTATAAAGAGAAACGTCAATTTTTGCAGCTTCATCTTCCTTTGACAGCTTCAAATTTGACACCAAAGGAGTGGGGACAGATTTGCAACTTTCCATTCTAAACTTCTTCAAAATTTCACGAGCATATTTTTCTTGATTCAGAAAAATTCCATCCTTAGATTGATACACTTCCAAGCCTAGAAAGTAGTTCATTTCTCCTAAGCTAGAGATCTCAAATTGGTTTTTCATGTCCTCCACACAAGTTTTTGTACTTCTTGTTGATTATTGCTTGTTACTAGCAAATCATCAACATACAAAGAGACAATTAAAGAACCACCATCCAACAACCTTCTTACATAAAGAGTTGCATCATTTTCACTCCTCCTGAAGCCTTGATTGTGAAAGTGGCTATCAATTTTGATGTACCAAGCTCTAAGGGCCTGTTTTAGCCCATACAAAGCTTTATGAAGCTTATACACCATTTATTCTCTTCCTTTCACTAAAAAACCATCAGGTTGAGCAACATAAATCTCTTCATCACGATATCCATTCAAGAATGTTGATTTGACATCTAAATGCCAAATTTTCCACTTCATTTGTGAAGCCAATGCTACAAGAATTCAAATAGTGTCCGTTCTTGCTAACAGTGCAAACGTTTCTGTGTAATCAATTCCGGATTGTTGAACATAGCCTTTGACCACAAGTCTGGCCTTGTATTTGTTGATGGATCCATCAGGGTTCATCTTTATCCTATAGACCCATTTAACTCCAATGACATGCTTGTCTTTAGGCTCGTCAACTAGTTGCCATGTCTTGTTCTTTTCAATGGTGGTCATCTCCTCTTTCATAGCTTGGTTCCACTCCTCAACTTTACTAGCATCTTCAAATTTAGTAGGTTCAAGGACAACACTGTTACATCTTTGATAAATCTCTGAAAGAGGTCGGGTACCTCTTACAGCGAAGTCATCATCAATTTCTTCATCTTGATCTTCCATTGTGCTCTCAAGAGAAGGCAAAGTTGAATGCCTACTAACTTGAGAGGTCTCCCAATTCCAATAAGCATCTTCATCCACTATAACATCTCTATTAATGGAAATTTTTTCTGAATCAATTCCATAGACTTTATAGCCCTTATATTTTGAGCTATAGCCTATTAAAATTCCTCTTACATCATTTTCATCCAATTTGGTTCTTTTGACTTCTAGTATATGAGTGTAGCATAATGAACCAAACACCCTTAGATGCTTGATAGAAGGTTTGATGTCTCCCCAAGCCTCAATAGGTGTCATCCCCTTTACCGTTCTTCTAGAAAGTCGATTTTGGAGATACACAACAGTGTTTTCTTCTCAAAAATCATGCATCTAGCCATCTCAAGGACATATCTATTCTTTCTTTTAGAAACTCCATTTTGTTGGGGTGAGTAGCTAACTGTAAGTTGGCGCTCAACACCAAAATCATCACAAAATTTATTAAATTCTGTAGAAATAAACTCCTTCCCATTGTCAGTTCTGAGTTTCTTCAAAAAAAAATAGCCACTTTGGGTTTCAACTAGGGATGGCAATGGGTAGGGTACTATAGTACCCGTCCCCATATCCGCGATTTAAAAAAATACCCATACATGTGACCGTATCCTCTTGGGTATCAACTTTAATACACGTACCCTTACCCTCTAGGTACCTAAGTGCCCATACCTATATCCATTACCCACGCTTTAACTAAAAAAATCGATAAATAAATGATATTGTTGTGATTAAATTTAAAAATTATTCAAATATCTTAATTCAATCATTAAATATTATAAACCAAAATATTTTATAACTCAAACATTTCAAATGAACACTCGTTACAATACATATTTAAATATCCATAATTATATTTTATGAAGTTGCAAGTCATACGACAATATTATTTGAGACAACTAATACAAAATTGCTAGTATAATTATAAAGTCACGATTAATAAGACATAACTATTAGTTATAAAATCACAATTATTTACCTATTTATCATAATCAGATTCTTAAAAATTTACTAACGTTTTATCTTTCAATGATAAATATTGTAGTGGTCTAATGATATAAAAGAAAACAATTAATTAAACTAAACACTAATATAATAAGTAAATAAATAAATAATATATTTATATAAGTGCGGCTGTAGGACGGAATGTGTATTTTAGTACCCGTATCCGCACCGATACCCGCTTAATTTTGCGGGTAATTACCCGTCCCCATGCCCATACCCATTATGCGAGTTTTACTCTACCCATTGTGAGTTTTTTTTACGGGTACCCACTGTATTTGGGTCTAATTGTCATACCTAGTTTCAACTAAAGCTTTAAATTTCTTAAAAACAAAAAAAAACTTCAGATTTCTATTTAAGAAAATAAACCCAAGTCATTCTTGTAAAATCATCAATAAAAAGAATGAAATACTTGCTACCATGGAGTGAAGTAGTATTCATAGGTCCACAAACATTTGAGTGAACCAATTCAAGTTTTTTATTGGCTCTCCATGTAGCCGAACTTGGAAAATGCAATCTATGTTGCTTACCAAGTTGACAACTTTCACACACTTCTGAGCACATTTGAATACTAGGCAAGTCTTTGACCAACTTTTTGTTTTGAGCAAATTGAATTGATTTCAAATTATAGTGGCCAAACATCTTGTGCCAAAGCTTAGAATCAAGTTCAGCCTTACTCAAATTACATTCATGTTCAGAAACTAAATTCTAGTTAATAGGAAAACTTCTTTTTTTCATATCTATTTCAAATAATTCATGATTATTAGCATCAGTAATCACACAACTTCCTTCTTTAAATAACAAGCAGTAGCCGTTTTGCATCATTTGACAAGCAGTAGCTGTTTTGCATCATTTGACAAGCAGTAGCCGTTTTGCATCATTTGACCCACACTCAACAGGTTTTGATCAAGTTCAAGCACTAAAAGAACATCATAAATGTATTTAATACCTATTGCAGTATAAATTTTCACCGTTCCTTTACCCGTGATGACAACTTTTCCTCCATTTCTGATCTTTACAGATCCTGTGGCAGGTTTGAGCTCCGAAAAAAAAAATCTGGTTTGCTAGTCATGTGTTGTGTGCATCCACTATCAAGAAACCAAGTGTCTCCATCCTTCAAACTTTTTGTAGTTTTAGCCATGAACAAGAGTTCTTCGCTATCATCCGTTTCAGTCACATTTGCCTTTTGAGAAGTGTGATTTTCTTGATTTTGTTGCTGCTGTTTCAGCCTACAAAACCTCTCAATATGTCTATTTTTGTTGCAACATCTACATTGTATTGGTGGTGGTGTTTTTTCTTTGTACCAACAATCACTCTCTTTGTGGCTAGTTCTTTTGCAGATTCCACACTTTGGAAACCTTTATTTCTTCTTTGTATCTTTTCCATAATGTTGCCCAACAAATTTCTTTTCATCTTTGACTTTTATGGCTTTTTCTTTGTGTTTGACTTGTAAGGCTGATTCTGCTGCTTCCTCTTGTCGAAGAAGTTTTCTCTGTTCTTGAGCTTGAAGAGCAATTGTAAGCTCTGTTAAGCTTATCTTAGAAAGATCTTTAGACTCTTCAAGTGAAGAAATTTTGAATTCGAACCTTTCGGGTAAAACCACCAAGACTTTTTCTACAATTCTACTATCAAGAAATTCTTCCCCCAACAATCTAATTTGGGTTACAACTTCCATAACTTTGGTCATGAAATCATTTATGGTTTCAGCTTCATTCATCTTCAAGGCTTCAAACTCTCTTTTGAGATTAAGAACTTGCATTTGCTTGGTTCTTTCATTCCCAAAAAATTCTTCTTCCAACTTCTCCCAAACTTGTTTTGCTGTCTCCAAGTGTGAGATTCTCATGAAAACATCATCATTCACAGCAGAGTGAAGGATGGTAAGAGCCTTAGCTCTCTTAGCAACTTGCTCACTGTGGTATCTCATTTGAGCAACAGTTGAATTTTCTTGCAAAGGTGGTGGTTTAGTAGCTGTTTCCACCACATCCCAAAGATCATATGCTCTCAACTGAGTCCTCATCTTTACAGACCAGATTTCATAATTCTTTCCTGTAAACATAGGAGGTGTTGGTAGTGTAATATTGTTAGAAGCCATCAAGAAAAAAAAGGTTGGGTATGATTTTTTCTTTTCAAATGGGTATTCTATTTTTGTAAAAAATTGGTATGCTGGATTTTCTGTGATTTTAAATCATAGGCCCTTCAAGAACAAAGAGGCTCTGATACCAATTGTAAATTTCTTTGAAATTCAGAATCATAGATCACTTTCATTCATCTCAAAACATGTTTCTGATACAATATATAAAAAAACAGAAAAGAGAAAACAGTAGGACAACATATTGGTCTGCCACCTAACCATGATTACAAAGTCTTAACCACTCCAACAAGTATGGGTCACCATACTTCATGCAGAGGTAACTTGTACAGCAAAATAACACTCAAGATAAAACAAAATATCACAATGTTGTTGGTGAACATCTCAAATCTCATGCTTTAACAGTGACTTACCCTTCATGTTGTTTATTTTTTCCAAATTCGCAGCCAATTGAGTGGCAAACTGTTAATAGATTCAAGTTTCGACCATATTTCTTTTTGGAAAGCCTATTTGATCGAGGACCATTCTTTTGTAAAATATATCAAGTCTATTGTAATTTGCAGCTATTTTGGAGTCTATAAAGTATTTTTTTGGAAGTGTATTAAGCAATTAAATTATGACTGAATTGAAAGTTAAATAGAAATTTTATAAATTTGAGAATATTAAAGTTACAGAAGATATTCTGTCGAAATTTTGACAAAAAACATACACACACACATATATATATTTTAAATAGTTAGAGAACCATATAGTTGTTTAATTGTTAAGTTAGTTGATAGGTCTGCCAGACTAAGAGTATAGCTTGTGCGCCGGTCACGACATTTAATTTTCGAGTCGTGACAATTGTTTAGTTTCGCAACACAAGCAAATTCTCAGTGTAAAATATATTTACGTGCCTTAGCCTGAAATATGACCACAAGCCAGTTAACTGTACCGAATTTATAATTTAAATTTGATAGAGGGGGAACTAGAGATATACTTTTTGATATGACTTTGAAGCTGTCAATATTTGGAGAGGAAACTTGTGTACCTGTTAGTTATTCTAATGATTAAAGTCTCAAATATGCTGCAAATTTTTCTAGTACCCACACGGTAGTTAAATAGATTTTTCCATTGAAATATCTTTAAAGCTGCTAGCAGAAATGCACACTAGAACTTTCCCATGAGATATTTATCTACCAAAACGAGAACTCTCATCTGGATGTAGCAAAATTCTTAAATAGGCTATAACCTGTGAGGGAACAGGCGAGCAAGAGGGTTGCTACATAGTATAAAACTTCAAAGAACGAATTGACATGAATATACGGAGGCAGAGATCTTATTTTTTAATAATAAATAAAATATCAAAGAAAATAAAAATCAAAACATAATTCTACGGTTTGCGTGATTTCATCATTTTTCCTACAATAAGTTCATTTTGTTTAGTTTTTCATTGAGTAATATAAAGATCTATCAAGTCTTGTACACTTTCATAATAAACTCCATTTTCCCTGAAATTCAAGCTTTTTCTTTTCTCCTTTCACATACTACAAACAGAATACCAGATAAATATTACTCAAACATCAACAAAAACTATTAAGCTAACAATGGTATACGGAATATATTCAATCATAGAGCAGACATAAATGTATTACCCAATCACCTCAAATTTGAAGTCACTTCCATAAATGTAATACATCTTCTGTTTTGGATAACCGGGTTTCTTCATTCTCTATTGTATTTGTTTTGTTCAAGATCTATTTCTGATTGGCAATAAGATATCTGCTCATGTTATCAAATGTATTGCACTCAAGTATGCTTAGATTCATAAGACGACATCACATTGATCATGGCTTGGCTTCCGTTGTAATATCTAGAAAGCTACAAGCTATAAATATCCAATTGAATACATGTTTGGATAAAATAATTTTTAGTGAGAAAAGGTTTGGTGGTTCTTGTTGCTATCAGATAAATAATTCCCAAAATGCTTTGGTGAGCAAAATATTAGAAATTTATATGTATACTCACCAAACCATGTGACTCAAACTCCCTAGTCATCCATCTTAAATTATGGGGACCTAACAAAAGTTGGTAGGTATTTATACTAAAGGATGAAAGAAAAAACCAAGCAAAAATTATAAAACCTATAAACAAAGATAAATAAAAAATCTTGTGAATTGAAAAGAATTTACACACGAAGATGGTATTGAAATTCCATCTTTCTCTAGAAACCTCTGGGTGCCATCAAGACTTTCAGGAGACAGCTCATTGTCACCAAAAGAACCTAATAAATCACTAACCTAAATTCAAGATAACAAAATCAGACAATTTAAAGAATAACGTTAAGCGAGTGATTAAGATTAAGTATGATTGTGCATATATACCAATATGTCGGCTCTTTCAGGGGCATTCCAGTAACGCACGTTACTCGTGACTATGGAAACAATATCAACTCACTTGTTTGCCTTAATTACTTCCTGTTCCAACAAATAAAACATTGTCATGCCGGTGATTATTCGAAAGATTGAATCCTTATTTTTCTAAAATCTTGTTAATATTGTCAAGGAAAATTTTCAACAAGAGGGGAGAAAAAAAATTAGTGTAACCATTTAATCAAAAAGCAGCTTAACAACATAAAAAAGTTTGTGGGAGGGGAGTCTTCATTAACAATGCAAGCACGTAAACGATAAAATAACATCAACCCTCTAAGGTAAAAAACAAATGCTAAATATAATGTCTACAAAGTGCAATTAGTTTTATGCAGTGAACATGGATCACCCTATCACAAAAAATAAAACTAAATTTTCCTCTTGATTTAAGTTCTAGAATACAAATCATTACCGTAGCAATAATCCCTATCTTTTCAAATTTTAATTTTGTCCCTACAAATTTTTTATTCATTTTTAGTGCATAGAGAGTACAAAACTTGTGTGCTAAGAATGGATAAATAGATGGTCTAATTCAAATCACACCAAGAGATGTTTAATCTTCTCCTTATTAACCCTAAAAAATTTAAGTTGTAACCTTACACCTATATGTTACTTCTTTAAACAAAATGAAGATTAGGCCACACTTAAAAAATATAAATAAATTGAATTTGGCTACTTCTGTAATATGTAACTCTTAATTATTTTGGCATAGAAGTTCATGGAATCACTGTAAACGATAGAACAACTAACATCAAGTGCAATGACTGTTTGGGGATTTTTCTCCACAGCATAAACTCTTAGCTTCCACCCAGTTATTTCGGCTGCCTGTAAAATATCATTCCAAAAGAAAAGGATGTTACCCAAATAAATTGCCACATATTGTGGTATAAAATACCACCTTTAACGATGCAAACACAAGAGACCCACGCCCTGCACCAACCACCACCAATACCTTTCATGCCACAAGAACAAAAAAATAACTTTCTGAGCTACATATTATTATGACCAGAAAAACAAAGTGTGTCAAAACAAAATGCAAGAAACATATTTTACCGTGGCGATGCTAATTATAACATTATAAAAATTATAACTTTATATTAAATACTCTAAAACTCGTAAAACACTAAATATTTTCACTACAAACATATTTATCAAGGTATAATAATAAAAGTATAATTCTATAATTAATTCATCAACATAGATATTGCCAAAAAGAAAAAAAAATCAAAGTATTATAGTTAATTCCTTTACGACAAAAATAAAAATCAATATTTTCCTTTTAATACATTCAGACATCATATCAATATTTTATGATTCCCTAACTTAATATCTAGCCTAACTCTGCATGGGAAAAAGCTCTTACCTCGAGTGCTTTCCTTCCAAGTGACACTATATCGTCCTCGAAAATTTCAACAAGATGAAAGAACAAAAGTTTAAAACCTCAATCCGAATGTGAGAGAATGTGAGGGTGGTTGTTTGAGTGACTTAGAAAATATTTGAGATAAATGTAATGTTGGTAATGGCGTGTCTTACGAAGGAGAGGTGTCTGTGACTAATAAAGGAGATGGGTAATTGATCAGAGAGAAGGAATAATTCCCTTCATTGAGTTTAGTTGCCCACATGAATACGAAATTCAATTGGAATATTCTCATTCAATGACCAACCGTTAGGAATTAATTGACATTCATATATTTATTATTGTTAGTTACACATTTGAATGGACACAAGAGTAGCGTGGGTGATTCAATTTTGACTTGGTCAAAATTGACTTGGTCATTGTTCACTCTAAGACAGATATTTTTACGAGTTTTAATTAGTTAATAAAAAAAAATCTCAATAATTAATTAATATAAAATTACTTCATCAAATAATCAAACATCTAAGGAATAATTATTCTATTATCGTCACACTAAAACAATAAAAGAATAAACAAAACTAATAGTTTTAATTTAATTAATTAAAATAAGGGTGTTACACTCTCCATATCTCAAAAGAAATAGAAATCCCCATTTCTGTAATTTTGTGTATATAAAGTCAAATAAATGCTTAATATTTGCCATATGTTTTCAAAATGTGAGTATACCAAAAAAGTTTAGTAATGGAACTATCCATTTCTTTTGAGAAATAGAAAGGATCCTAACTCGCAAGTGAGCGCATAAAAACGCATGTTCAGTTCAATTTTCATTAAGAACTCCAAGCAACTCAATTGCTCAACAAAGGGCTACACATTCATACAACTCAACTAGGAGTTTGAAACAGTTTCACAATTCTGTTTGTGGGTTACACAACACATACAAACAAAAGACAAAGATAGAGAAATGATAATTGATATTGCCATACTTCCTTGTATTTCAATGAATCTGTCGCCTGACCCTCATAGCTCAAAGCAGCTTCAGCATCGTGTTGACCACCAATATACTCTTTACCATCTCCTTGGGGTTGATGAATGTCACTCAGTTTAGGCAATCGCCTCTGCAATTCTTCAACAACAGGGACCACATTTTCATCTGTCGGATCTCGCAGCAATACCTCTTCAGCAGTGATAATTGCATTGATATGCTCCAAGTTAAAGCACAATAGCCTTATCACGACCAAGAATGGTAGAAGGATAAGAAAGCAAAGGATCAAGGATTCTAAGATCACGTGCATTAATCTGAACCCTATGCATGATAGCATACTTGTCAACATCAAGCATCGACCCTTGACCCGTAGCATCAATCAAAATCCAACTTCTCGAAGTTTGTGTCTTCTTTTTCACAACAACCATAGCCTGTGGGTCTGCAGGGACAATGCTCCCATTTGTAGGTTGAACTATCTTCCTGAACCTTTTTGATCCTAGACACAAGCTTCATAGAACAGTGCCATGAGCTTCTTGCTGCCAAGCAGGATTTGATTGATAAAGCTCAGAGAGTTCTGGTTGAGAATAGAAATTTGTTGCAGCTTATGAAACCATCTTTGGCATCCCTTTTACTGGTGAAGATGACGCTGCATTCACTAACTTCAAACAAGTGATTGGTGAATGGACAGATTAAGAACAGAAAAAAAAAGTCATTGGAAAAAACACATAGTGAATGTGGTGCTTTTTGAGGGCAGCTGTAGCGTCGTGGCTGGTTGCTATAAAGGCAACCGGAGTTGATGGTGACAAATGACTGTATGAAGCCGAAAAATTGAAACAATGAAAAAAGTGGTGCTGCTGGCGACATTTGCCGCCGCCGCCGGCAGCGGTAGTGAAGCACAGACAGATCACAAAATCAGAACCTGCTCTGATACCATGTCAAGAATTAGAATAACATTATATTTACTAAAATTGAAATCTATTGGTAATACATCATATATATTTATACTAGATTACTAAACAATCAAATCCTATTAGTACTCATATATAACTAAATCCCTATTAGTACTCATATAAATAAATCCCTACTAGTACTCCTATATAACTGAATCCCTATATTGAGGGATATTAAACAGAAACATATTTTGACAGTAAAGAAGGACAAAGAATACATACTCGTATGGGTAGCTGTAAAAAGTCCCTGATATCCAACTGACAAAGACACTGAGAGGGTCAAGAGGAAGATAATGGCAAATAGTGCTATGCCTTTCTATTTGAGAAGTGTGAAGATTCATACCTCCCAACATTCTCGCTCAGAGAGAGGGCTCCTTTGTTTGTATACATTACTAACTTGGTCTAGATATGGCCGTAAAGGATGTCCTTTTGAACCTAAAATGCATCTACAAAATAAAAAATGCAATACAAATAACAATATCAAAATCTTAAGATTCATGACTAAGAACATACATGCGCATACCAAATCACAACTTTCACAGTACATCAATGCAGGAATAGGTTAGATTTAAAAATAATAATACAATTTCAAAACAATACAAGGTTAAAATGATCCATGAAATTTCACTGTAACATACTAAGTATTACAATTTAAAGAATTGTCTCTAAATTTACATGAAAAACAAATATAACAGGAAGAGGAGCTTACCTGCAGCGGATTGAGCATCAATAGGAACTTTTAATCCAGATATAATGATCTAGATACATGTATAAAAAAAAGGTAGCATCCTTATAAAGAAGATAAAGCTAATTGAGTTTATCTAAATCTTTTTCATATCCATAGAAGACAAAGGATAAACGAGATGCTAAATGCAGGGTTACCAGCTGTAGAATTGCATTTACAGACGGTTTTTATGGAAAAGAGAGGGGGGTAGAGAAATGGATGAATAGTGATCAGTCGAATTCAGAATTTGTGAAATCTTACTCTTCAAACAGCGTTACAGAACATATAATTTATTACTCAGCTTATTTCATCATCCATAACTTACTATTTACTCAACAATATTAAGTTCTTAGGATTTCAAGAATTTTGGATGTTTACCGGTTTATTATGGTCAAGCAAATCGGTAATTAATTTCTGATGATGCTTTGGAAGGTACGTAGTATTACCACGTGCCTTAGTTAAAAAGATCTTGCATCAATTCATTCAAAAGAGTTAGACAAGAATCAGCTGAAGAATCCTTGTTAATGGACATGCAAATAAAAAGATGTCCTTACATCTGTATCTAATATTGCAGCATCGGCAGGCTCCCCATACCAGCGTTTTAGTGAGTTCTCTGGAGGCAGGACTCTCCTGATAACAAGATATAATGTTCATGCTTGAGGAAATCAAAATAGAATTGACACATTATTGAAAAATTTGAGCGAGGAGATTTGAGGAATAAAACTCCAAAGCACTACACACAAAGCACTAACTTAATATCAAGGGTGATTGTCAATAGACTATGATGATCACAGAGCACACGGAAGGAATTCCATGTTTGCCATGAATCAACCTAGAAATCAGGATTAGTGAGTGGCTGGAAATAAACTAGAGATCATAAAATTTCATGTCTGGCAAAAGCTTAAATCTTCAGGACCGTTAACATTTTGACACTCGGATCACAATCAAAAGAATAGACACAGATGAATCTTGTGTCCCGTCTTGCTGAATATCAGATTAAAAATAAATTACTCAATAGCTTGGACTTTACAACAGCGTTTTTTTTCATTAAGAATGTAGGTTTAGGAAGAATATAAGTTAATTATGAAAAAATAGCAAGAATTCTCCTTTTGAGAACAAATGCGAATGAGCAACCATGACTGATATCAAGAGAAAAAAATTAAAAAAAAAAAAAGCAAAATTAGCTACAAGACATTCATTGCTTGATTTTAGCACTCTTACTTGTTAGAATATTAGAAAATATCTTATAATATCTTAGAATATCTTTTATATTATATTAAAGTATCTTGAGTTATTTTTTATGATCAATTTATAATCATAGAGAATCTTAGAATATCTCTCATTATTATTATGATTTATTCCTAATTTAAGATTTAGTCTATGTTTCTCTATAAATAGAGATTAGTATTGAGTCTATTGTAATAAAGTCAGCATTAAGCTATTATTAATAATATTCAAACCCTTATTATTTTCTCTCCTCATTTTCTCTAAAATCCCACAACTTCAACATGGTATCTAGAGCCTATTTCGATCCTCCTTGAACGATTCCGCTTCTATTCTGCTGCCGAATTCCCAACAATTAGGGAATATAAACATTGTTTCTCTTTTCTAACATTCCATCATTCGGTAAGATTTTTTTTCTCAATAAACCGTGTCCCAATTCCGATTTTTGTAGCTTTTCGTTTATTTTTCAGCAGATTAGTCGCATCACTGTTCATCACACGGTACTGTTCACTGCGCGCAAAAAAAAAAAAAAAGAAAAAAAAAAACTCTGGTCGAAACCCTAGAAAAGATGTGTGCAACAGAGTTGCAGGAATTCAAGGAGTACAAGCCAACACAAAGTTGTATGTTTCCAACTTGAACCGTGGGTGTCCTGATTCTGATTCTGGGAATAGTGGTCCCACAGATTGTGGTGTCCTTGGGAAGTGGAATGTGGGATCAGATTTTTTGTGGAGGAAACTCTTCAACCTTTGCCGTGGCAGCTGTTGCAACCCTTATGAGTGAGCTCTTAGCTTACAGGTTTGGAAGATTTACAATTCAATTGATGGGATTCTTCTTGGTGCACGATTATTCTTTCTTCGATGGTTCCAAATATGCCCTTACTCTCCAATTTTTGATCAACGAAAATATGTGTCATTGTTCAAACAGCCGTTATCTCTCCTGTTTTGGACGCATTTTCTTACTTTGATGATCGATCATGGCTTCGTTTCTTTACAGTTGTGCTGCTTCTTCTTTGGTGTTTGTCATGCAATTTAGTTCTTACTAATAGATTCTAACAGTGGCTTTTATTCCCACCGACGATCATTATGGTGGTGTCTCTCTTCCCACATATGAATTATATTAGTGATGACTTCTTCCGTTGGTGGTTATTGCTACTGTATCTTTTATTTTCATGACTTACTTTATCATGGCAATTTATCCCAGATGCACTGGCCTTGCCTTTATCTCTTTGAAGCACGCCTCTTTCTCCTTGAAGCAGATTCAAGTTTAAATATTTTAAGTCTCCATTATTATTGGTTTGAAGCTTCCAAATGCAGTTTTTTTAGAAGGACGGACCTTGCTTTGTTAAACTGCTTGCCATGAATTTCTCTCATGCTGATGATCATTCCGACTATCTGGCTTTGCTGTATTTATAGCAATTCTCTCCGACTTCACCTGCATCCCTGAGTTGCCTTTCCATCTTTTTTAACTATTTTACGGAGCAAAACATTGTTTTCTTGTAACAAGCTAAAACTTAGTAAGCTTTAGCTTGAGGGGGAGTGTTAGAATATTAGAAAATATCTTATAATATCTTAGAATATCTTTTATATTATATTAAAGTATCTTAAGTTATTTTCTATGATCAATTTATAATCATAGAGAATCTTAGAATATCTCTCATTATTATTATGATTTATTCCTAATTTAGGATTTAGTCTATGTTTCTCTATAAATAGAGATTAGTATTGAGTCTATTGTAATAAAGTCAGCATTAAGCTATTATTAATAATATTCAAACCCTTATTATTTTCTCTCCTCATTTTCTCTAAAATCCCACAACTTCAACATTACTCACCGAAGCATTGGATCTTGGACTATAGTCATTATCAGACATCTCAATTGGAATCCTAAGCAATAACTTCAAAGTTACAGATATAAAAAGAAGTATAAGATTGATGGGGACAAAAAAGGAATTGATGACGTGTCTAGTGGGACACATAGTGCACCTAAGGCATGGAGAGTGTATGTTAGAAAATCCAGGTTAGTTTGGCTCAACTCTGTATGGAAGGACCTACCATCCATTTTTTCAAAGCGCTTGTTGAAGATGGAGAGTGTATGTTAGAAAATCCTTTAGGCCTCCGTGATGGGATACGAGGAAGAGTTCGTAGCCTCAAAGCGCTAGGTCCAGTCTCATGTGCGAAGCTGATGAATCTAGCACGTCTTGTGGAAGCGGAGGTACAGGAAAAGGGAATTGGTTGGAATGGGCCTCTTGATTATTGGCCTAAAGGATCCGGGTCAGGTTTTACTTATAGAGCTAACCCTAATTTTGGAATCAGGTCAACTTAACTGGGTCAAGCTCAAAATAGCGATTGGGTCGTAGTCAAGGGCTCCAACGACAACGGAAAGAAAGGAGGAAACAAGTCAAATCAGAAGTTTGCAACCCGTCAAGACTCACAACGATCTGTTCTTCGTGATCGTGGGATCCGTCATATCTCAGCCCACGAGATTGCATAAAGGCAATAGAGAAACCTGTGTTTTAAGTGCGGTGGCGCCTATCATCCTCGTCACCAATGCCCAGACAGTCAGCTTTGTGTAATGGTGATGGAAGAGGACGACGACGGCGAAATGCAAGTCCTTGCAGCTGATACAGAGGAGGAAGATGGAGAAGGAGTTGAACTCAGCATTATGAGTTTGGCTCAGATTGATAATTCAAGTCCCAGGGAGTTAGGGAATGTGCGCACCATCAGTTAAAAGGTCAAGTGCAAAGAGTACCCTTGTTGGTGTTGGTAAACAGCGGTGCCACACATAATTGCATTGCACAAGTTGGTGAGGTCAATGGGATGGCTAGTCGAAGGAACCACTCCTCTCAATGTCAAATTGGGGGATGGGTTTAAAGTGGTGGCACAAGGAGTTTGCAGAAAATTGGTGTTGGATCTAGGGAACATGACATCTACCATTGATGCTTGGTTATTCGAGTTGGATGGAATTGACATTGTGCTCGGAATGTCTTGGTTAGCTTCCATTGGGGGCATGTGGGTCAATTGGGCACAAAAGGTGTTGCGTTTTCCCATTGATTCTCAATGGCTGGAGCTGCGTGGCGAAGGCAGTGAACATAAAAATCAGTTGGCTTTGCAAAGTTTGTTAGGAAGACTCAAGCTAAGGTATAGAGGAACGTTTTTATCCGCAAGAGCACAAGGGGAACCAAAGGGTCTTGAATTGAGCAGAACAATCAATGATTCACATCGAACCCCTGCTCTTCAGATTCATGAGCTAGTGGCGAAGTACTCAAAGGTATTTGTAGAGCCACAGCGGTTACCTCCTAAGAGAAGACAAGAGCATCCTATTCATCTCAAGGAGGGAGCTGGCGTTGTTAATGTTCGCCCCTACAGGTATCCTTACCACCACAAGAATGAAATAGAGAATCAAATTAGAGAGCTGCTGCTGTCTAAAGTCATCCGTCCTAGCCAAAGTGCATTTTCTAGTCCAGTGATACTCGTGAAGAAGAAAGACGGGTCATGGCAGATGTGTGTAGATTGTCGTGCTCTTAACAAGGTAACTATTCCTGATAAGTTCCCTATTTCGGTGATTGATGAACTATTAGATGAATTATACGGTGCTCATTATTTCTCAAAGTTAGACCTCAAATCGGGATACCATCAAGTGCGAGTTAAGATTGAAGATGTGCACAAAACTGCATTCGCACTCATGAAGGCCATTACGAATATCTCGTAATGTCGTTCGGATTGATGAATGCACCCTCGACGTTCAAGCCCTAATGAATGACATTTTTAAGAATCTTCTAAGAAAATATGTGCTGGTATTTTTTGATGACATATTAGTGTACAGCCCGAGTTTGGAAGACCATCTCCATCATGTATCCTCTGTACTGAACATTCTGCAGCAGCAAGCTCTGGTAGCTAATAGGAAGAAATGTAGTTTTGCGGAGCCTAGTGTTGAATATTTGGGTCATATCATCTCTAGCGAAGGGGTAGTGATGGACCCCGCTAAGGTGATAAATTTTTACAGTGGCCCACTCCAAAGAATGTGAAGGAGTGCGAGGATTTTTGGGGCTTACGGGCTACTACCGTAAATTCATCAAAGACTATGACAAAATGGCGAGGCCATTAACTGAGCTAACGAAGAGGGACAATTTCAAGTGGGGAGAGGGTGTTGAGCAAGCCTTTCAACTGTTAAAGCAAAAGGTAACGTCTACCCCTGTTTTAGCACTTCCAGACTTTCAAAAAGAATTCTTTATTGAGAGTGATGCTTCTGGGAATGGGCTGGGTGCTATCTTAATTCAAGAAGGGAGGCCAATTGCTTATTTTAGAAAAGCCTTAAGGGAGGGCAATCTGACCAAATCAGCATATGAAAAAGAGCTTATGGCAGTGGCTCTTGCTATCCAACATTGGCGTTCCTACCTCGTAGGGCGAAAATTTACGTGTGTACCGATCAAAAGAGTCTAAAACAGTTGTTGTCACAGAGGATTTGCACTGTGAATCAGCAAAATTGGGCAGCAAAGCTTCTTAGATATCATTTCGATATAATTTACAAGCCCGAACTTGAGAATAAAGGTGCAGATGCATTGTCCCGTATGCATGGTAGTGGGGAAATGACTTCCTTGATACATGTCCCGGAGTGGCTAGGTAGGGCTGAAGTGATTGAAGAGGTCCACAAAGATGTTGCTCTACAGAAAGTCATTTATGCGCTCAAGGAGAATAAACCGGTTCAGTTTGGGTTTTCTTATGTGCGAGGAGTGTTGTTGTATGAGGGGAGGCTGGTGGATTCTGTGTCTATTCCGAAAACTACAGAAGAAGCTATGTCTGATCCTGGATGGCGACAAGCAATGATAGATGAAATGACTGCTTTGCACTCCAATGGGACATGGGATTTAGTACCTTTACCTGATGGCAAAACCACAATGGGGTGTCGCTGGGTCTATACAGTCAAATTTGGGCCTGATGGAAAGATTGATCGCTTAACAGCTCATCTTGTGGCAAAAGGATACACACAGATCTTTGGTCTTGACTATGGGGATACCTTTTCTCCGGTTGCCAAAATCGCATCCGTCCGACTTTTTCTTGCCATAGCTGCTATTCACCACTGGCCACTTCATCAATTAGACATAAAAAATGCCTTTCTGCATGGAGAGTTACAAGAGGTGTATATGGCACAACCACCAGGCTTCACTATTAGCGGTTCCTCTAACTTGGTATGTCGATTACGTTGATTTCTATATGGCCTGAAACAATCTCCCTGTGCTTGGTTTGGGAGGTTTAGTATCGTGCTCCAGGAGTATGGTATGACTAGATGTGAAGTTGATTACTCTATTTTCTTCTTGAACTCTTCACCAACCACTTGCATCTACCTGCTTGTCTATGTTGACGACATCATCATCACAGGTAATGACCAAGTTGGCATTCATCAACTCAAACAACATTTGTCTCAAAACTTTCAGACTAAAGGTTTGGGGCCGCTAAAATATTTTTTGGAGATTGAGGTTGCTCAGTCTAAGACAGGTATAGCAATTACTCGGCGAAAACATGCCTTTGATATACTTGAAGAAATAGGCATGCTTGATTGTCGCCCGCGTGATACTCCTATGGATCCCAATGTCAAGCTCCTACCAGGTCAGGGGGAGCCATTGCAAGACCCTGGTAGATATCGACGACTTGTTGGCAAACTTAATTATCTTACAGTAACTAGGCCTGATATTACATTTGTTGTAAGTGTAGTCAGTCAATTTTTGAATGCTCCATGTGATAGTCATTGGAATGTTGTGATTCATATTCTTAGATATATCAAGAATGCACCAAGCAAAGGATTGTTTTATGAAGACAAGGGTAATACCGATGTTGTTGGCTACTTTGATGCTGATTGGACAGGGTCACCATCAGATAGAAGATCCACTTCTGGGTATTGTGTCCTTGTTGGAGGTAATTTGATATCGTGGCGGAGCAAGAAGCAAAACATAGTCGCAAGATCGAGTGCAGAAGCAGAATATCGTGCTATGGCTGCAACGGCTTGTGAACTTACATGGCTAAAACAATTACTCAAACAACTCAAGTGAGGAGACGTCAACGTAATGAAACTAATTTTTGATAACCAAGCTGCACTTCATATTGATTCCAATCCGGTCTTCCATGAGAGAACAAAGCACAGAAATTGATTGTCATTTTGTAAGAGACAAAGTTCTTTTCGGAGAAATCACAACTAGTTTTGTTGGATCAAATGATCAATTGGCTGACATATTCACTAAGTCACTTAGGGGTCCTCGAGTTGAATCAATATGTAACAAGCTTGGTGCATATGATATGTATGCTCCAGCTTGAGGAGTGTTAAAATTCAAAGTATGATTTATTCTTTGATTGCACAATTTTCTAGGTTCAATGGTAGAACTTCTAGTCAAATACAAGTCCCTAGTATTTGAATGTAATTATTGTAACCTCATTATAAATAGAAGGTGTGATCTTGTCTGACACACACAAGAAATACACAAATAACATACTTTATAGTGGCTAATTTCTTTTTTATTTAAAAAAAATATTTTCATATTAATAGAGGTCCAACTTAAAACCTTCTCCATATACATAAAAATAAATAAAAGGTCTTTCATATTAATATAAAGGTCCCACTCACTCTTGGGCCAGCCGCCCTGGCATGACAGAATATCATTAGATGCAGTTTGGAAACAAACATGAAGCAACTTCATGCATTAAACCAAACAGCATCTTCTAATTCAATCAACACACTAGGCATTCATATTGATACTAGTGGTGGCAAAGTCTACAAAAGCAATACATGTACCCGAGCTACAGTGTAAAAATTCCAATGAGAAGCTGAGATATAATAGTGTGGTCGTTTCCGTTGAACATATTGATCTTTAAAGTTCAATATGGATTTGATAGGGATAACTCAGGAATTAAAGTGAAAGACTATGTATTCACACAACTTTGGCAGTTCTCTATCATTTGGTAATTTACACCCAAAATAAGTTTCATAGCGACAAGATCCTAATCAAACAACTACAAAAATCCAATGCTCTCTGCAAGGAAATTTAAAAAATCGAGCATTCGTGAGCAAAATAAGCAGTGATTTCAAACTTAACCAATAAATATGTGTAAAATTGCTCATTCCACTGAGTAATCAAAACAAAGGACAGAAATACATATATGAAATTTACTCCAATTTGATTCCATCATCACACCTTAAGAGAGAGATAAGAGGCCCATTCTATTTGTTGTTTCAGAATAGCTTCAGCGTCCTAACATTTTCATCTTCTGAATCCAAGTCTAACCATGGACAAACTTTTGAATAAATGCAATAGATCATATTAGAAGCTTGACATGGATTCAAATGTGGCAAGATCATCAATAAAAAAGGGATATTGACAATAAAGAGAAATTAAAAAATAAAGACATCTAAACTCCAAAATAGATTTAGGCCTTTAATAAAGGAACACACAATAAACTAACAAACTGAGAAAAATAAAATGAGCCTTATTCATTACATTTCTCATTTTCTCTGTTTATAAGGAATGAAATATCTTTATCAAGTAAACTAATAATGGATTGGATGAAAATTTCAAAGGAGTGACAATGTTTAATGATAAAAATTTCAACATCATAACAAAAGTTGGCTAAAAAGAAAATGAGTAACTCATACCGACTACAATGCCAGCCTTGGCCCATTGAGCCCAGGCAAAGTTTATGACTGTTTGTAGGAAAGATTATGAGCTTCAGGATCTTTATCCTTGCTTGGCGAATGACCAGTAAACATCTGAAATTTTAAGAGGCCAATTTCATTTTCCAATTCGTATAATTCAATCCTTTTAAAAAAATAAAAAAATAAAAACATTCTAAGTAAAAAATTAAAATAATACCCCCGCAATTAAATTTGCTAGCACTATAAGTACAGTCGTAACATTAACTACGCAAGAATAAAACCTAACTCAGTCTTCAAACTAAACTCTATGAAACATTTATACTGTCATAATTTGAAAAACTAATTGAATGTAATCAATACTGACATGTGTACAACATCAAGACATGTGAGCTACAGAGTAAACTCGATAGTTATGGTTTTAGAGTTAAATGAAAGTAAAACACCTCAGAATCCTATGAGATTGAAATGTAAACTGCATAATTCGATTATCTAAACTAAACCTAAACCTCTTGCAAAGTACTAATTGAATATGATGAAAAAGGAAATGGAAAGACGAACCAGAGGAGAAACAACGAAATCGAAATTTCCATGAACGATAGTCTTAATAGCTTCTTTAAAGTTGAAGTAGAACAGAGTCTCTACACCACAAAAACGCGCTGTGTAAGTAATTCCTTCGCCTCTAAATCCGAGAGGCATTTCCACAAACTGAACGGAAAACGGAAGATGGAGAGAGCAGAAGGAAAGAATCGGAGAAAAGGAAAGAGAGTGTTGAAAGTGTGAAATTGCCGAATGAGAGAAACTATTTATACACAACGAACTCGTGAGTTAATGAAGCGGGAATGAGAGAATTACGATACATGATGATGATTTGTTTCGGTATCTCAGAGCTTGTGTGCTTGCAAAGTAATAACCGTCGTTCTGTTACTGGTACAGCAAACTACTTGCATATTTTTGGAACATAATACTCATTTTAATTCTAAAAAGTGTGATACATTGTCTTTATAATCTGTAAATCTATCAAAATTGTAAATAGAATCCAATTATCTTTATTGTAAGTAAATTTATGAGTTAAATTAATATAAAAATATATTTAAAGACTAATTAAAGTTAATTGATCACATTTAAACAATATAATATTAATAATTAATAAATTGAGTCATAGGAAATAGAAAAAGTTTTCAAGTAACTAACCGACCTTAAATTGGGTCTTTAGTCCAAAAAATAATTAATAAGCCAATGAACACTAAAAAAAGGTTATACAAACTGTTCTAGATTGAGAATGCCAATTGTATGCGTCAAATTTACAAGAATTCCAAGAATCTATACTCAATGATACAGTAAGATGGTAAACCGATAAATGATCTCAATGATCTTTTTGTAACTGACTTCTAAAAATGATTTGAGATTAAGCTTACTGCTGAGACACGACTTCCCAAAAAGTCAGTATGTAGTTAGTATGAGGACTAAATGGCTTCGTTTTTTAAATGTCATCTGCGTTATATTAAAGATCCATCCAGCATGAGCGACCATTACAATTGTGAATTGGAGATGAAGAAGGAGATGTAACACACCACTCATACCAGACCTATTTCAGATTTCATGAAGGAATTCAAATCAATAACATGAATGAAAAAAAAATGCAACGATGAAGAGATATAAGATAAATGCAGGAAATGATGTGATACAAAAACCAAACCTTCCTAAGGAGTTATAAGGTGGATTGCCAATATTGGGTGAGGGACTTAAAGAGTTGGGAGATAGATATAAGGTGTTCGGTGCAATCCCCACCGACCAACTTTCTAACAATTACCAACGACAAACTTTGGCTAATAAAAAAAAGACATAATGCTAACAAGTGCTTCCACTTGTTAAAAACCAAATAGAGAAATTTCAATTAAAAATATATTGAGTCGTGTTTTCAATTTTTTATAATCTTAAAACTTATTATTTTCAAATATAACACTTTCATTTTTTATTCCTTAAGTGCCCTAGTAAAAAGACCCAAGAAACCACCTTTCTAGAATCAACACAGCGCCAGAAATGAACTTCTAGAATAGAGCCGCGATGCACACAAATTGGCGTCCGTAACGGGAAAAACATGGGAAGCCTGCATAAAACCCAAAAGATAAAATGGTGGGTTGACTAGAAACAGAGTTAGTTCCACTTAATTTATGATTTAAATACTTGAACATCGTATATTTATATATTGCTCTACTTTCATTTTAAAAAGAAATTTATTTACATTGAAAAGGGAGTATGAGGACAAACGATTGCCCTACAACTTACTTGCTTTAAATTGAACAGGCCAACATATCTAGAATCCTGAAATACATCGTCTTGCAAAATAATATACTGAGGCCATAATGTATTTTTAATTAATATATGTGTTCCTTTTTATCCTCTAATATATTTAACTTTATCTACTATATATTGAATGTGAATATATTGCCAACAATCAGAATATGTTTTTGCCTCTATTTATGGTTAAATTTGATTTGCATAACCCTCTAACAACAAATGCCTCTATCAAATTCAACGGGAGCATTTTTATTAAAATGTAATAAGTATCAATACTCAAGTTTCTTAGGGCAGTTTATTTTCAAAGATCTACATCCCCAAGTTTGTGATATATGTTCATGTGGTGCAATTGGCGGGGCTGAGAACCAAGGGCCTTATTTGGTTGGTGCATACACAAAGACCGGCAAGCATTGCTAACTTGATGTGATTTATCATATTTTATTTTTTTGTATGTTGTGATTTCTTTAAGGAGAATATCTTATCCTCTGATCGTGTGCTTTCTCTTTTGTGACATTAATAAAATTTTCACTTTTAACCCAAACTAGTAAATCAATAAAGAGGGTAAACAATGATCAATACCAAGTGTTCAAATTTGGCGTCATGGTTGAAGGTTCAGTTCCAAAAAACACACTCTTATATAGAGTCGCATTGAAATATCCAGCAAACCCTACAAAGTGCATAAAAGATCAGCATCAAAATGTTTACAAGATGAGAATTTCTCACAAACGGCTAAATGTACAGATGACATCCTTAAAAAAAGCACTACACAACATAGAGAAACTGATAGATATAATATGAAAGGTAAAAAAAAGCACTCAATGGTACGGATTATTACTGCCATCCTTAAACTTTCTTTTACTTATTATTACTCAATTCCCATGAAAAAAAATATAGATATTTTTGGAAGAAAGTCAAGATGGTAGAATTGTGAATTTGTTGTATATCTTATTATTTTGTATATAATACAATATGGTATAAATAGCCTAGGGAGTACAAGTAAAACAGAAAGCTAATTAAATCCTAATTAACTCAATTATTTACAATAAAGGAGATAAATTATGAGACTATTAAATGGTAAGAGAATATTCCTAACAACTAATGAAAGTTGTACAGCTGTCCCTTAATGGACAGAATTGTAACCAACACTCCCCCTCAAGTTGGATCATTGATGTCAATCATGCCCAACTTGAATCTTAAGTTTTCATAGGTGGCTCTAGGAAGTGCCTTGGTCAAGATATCAACAATTTGGTTGCTTGAGGGTGTGTGCTGGAGAGAAATTAGTCCATTGTCAACATTTTCCTTGATGAAGTGTCTATCAATTTCCACATGCTTTGTTCTGTCATGTTGCATAGGATTTTTAGCAATGCTTATAGCAGCTTTGTTATCGCACAACAGGCTTACTTCATGGTCAGTGTAAACGTGTAGTTATGCAAGCATCCTTTGCAGCCACATCCCCTCGCAAATCCCATGTGTCATGGACCTAAGTTCAGCTTCTACACTGCTTCTTGCAACCACAGATTGTTTCTTGCTTCTCCAGGTCACTAAGTTGCCCCATACAAAGGAGCAAAACCCACTGGTTGATCGCCTATCAGTCGCTGAGCTTGCCCAATCTGCATCAGTGAATATTTCTATTTTCCTGCTTGTGTCCTTCTTGAAATGCAACCCCTTCCCTGGTGCCTTTTTCAAATATTGCAGGATGCGGTTAACTACTTTCATGTGAGCCTCCCTAGGGTCATTCATGTAACGGCTAACCATGCTAACAGAAAAACCAATATCTGGTCGTGTGCGGGTTAGGTAGATAAGTTTCCCAACCAACTTTTGATACCTTTCTTTGTCAGTAGGTGGGCTCTCTTTTTCCTCTCCAATTTTCACATTGGATTCCATAGGAGTGTCTGTTGGCCTGCATCCTAACATCCCTATTTGTTGAAGTAAGTCAAGTGTATATTTCCTTTGAGATAAATAGATTCCATGTTTGGACCGTGCAACTTCCATTCCCAAAAAATACCTTAATTGACCAAGATCTTCGACTTCAAATTCCTTAGCTAGAATCATTTTCAGTCCTTCAATTCCAGTATAATTGTCACTTGTAATAATAATGTCATCCACATAGACAATGAAGATGGTTACCTTGCCTTCCTTTGTATGCTTTAAGAACATTGTGTGGTCAGTTTGACACTAGGAGATGCCATGTATCCTAACCACTCGTGTGAGCCTATCAAACCAAGCCCAAGGGGATTGCTTGAGTCCATATAGTGATCTTTTGAGTTTACATACCTTGCCTGAATTTTCTGATGTTTCAAGTCTAGGTGGTATTCTCATGTAGACATCTTCTTCAAGTTCACTATTTAGGAAAGCATTTTTTATATCTAACTGGTGAAGTGGCCAGTGCAAATTTACTGCTAGGGAAAGGAGTACGCCGACTGAATTCAACTTTGCAACAGGTTTGTTTCTTCATAATCCACCCCATAAGACTGGGTGAATCCTTTTGCCACCAATCTAGCTTTGTACTTGTTTACACTCTCATTTGCATTGTATTTTACCGAGAATATCCACTTGCATCCAACTGCCTTCTTCCCCTCTGGTAGGTGGGAGAGCTGCCATGTGCCATTCTTTTCAAGTGCCTTAATTTCTTCCATTATAGCAGCCTTCCATTCTGGAACTAGGACAGCTTCATGAAAGTTTTGAGGAAATTCGATACTGTCCACAAAGTTGATGAAGTTCTTGTACCCCTGCGATAATCTTTCACTAGAGACATGGTTTGCAATTGGGTGTTTGGTACAAGACCTTACTCCCTTTCTCACAGCAATAGGTAAGTCTAAGTCTTGGTCATTAGAAACATTATCAGATAAATTAGAGGAACAATTAATGCACAGTATGCTACCTTTGTGAGTAGGTTCAGGATCTGAATTTTGGGTAGCGTCTTGGTTCTGCTTTGGAAGAGTGCATGCTTCTACTTCCTCAAGAGTTTGTTGTTTATTCTTCTTCCTTATGTATACTCGCAGTTCTTTTCCTCCATTTGGTTTTCCTTTTTGACCAATTGTTGGTGCTCCATTTGTTGGTTTGGTAACCTCAAGAGTGGTTGTTTGTTGGTCAAGTTCAGGTTCAACAATTATTGGGACATATTATGTGTTTTTAGTGATTTGGACAGGTTCAGATGGGGTGATTAAGGCAGGTTCATGTGGGATAGATTCTGGTATTGTAATTTCCCAAGGTTGGTGTTCATCAATTGTAACTTTATCCCCCTGAATGCCAACTTTGGGATAAAAGGCCTTGTCTTCAAAAAAGGTAACATCCATAGTATGATAGATTCGTCTTTTTTGGGGGCAGTAGCATTTGTATCCTTTCTTGGTAGGAGAGTATCCCAAGAAGATACACTTGATGGCTTTCGGGTCCAACTTATTGAGGTTAGGCTTTTGGTCATGTACAGAGATCTTTGGTGGAAGATTTGTGAGGAGTTTGGTTGAAGGATAAAGGGACAAGAGGGTTTGGTGTGGTGTATTTAGGTTGAGCGTTTTGGAGGGCATTCTATTTATTAAGTAGGATGAAGAGAGGACCGCATCTCCTCAAAAATGGTTAGGTACGTTCGTGGACAGCATGAGGGCTCGAGTGACTTCCAATAGGTGTCTATTTTCTCTCTCTGCTGTCTCATTTTGTTGTGGAGAGTATGGGCATGATATTTGGTGTATAATACCATTTTTGATAAGGTAACTACCAAGGGTGTGGTGGAAGTACTCCCCTCTATTATCGGTTCTTAGTACTTGAATGTTGCTTTCAAATTAAGTTTGGACCATTTTATGGAAGTTCTCGAATACACTCCCAACTTTTGATTTTTCTTTCATGAGGAACACCCAAGTGACTCTTGTATGGTCGTTAATAAAGGTGACAAACCACCTTGATCCAGTAACATTGCTCACTCTTGAAGGTCCCCACACATCACCATGAATGAGTGTGAAAGGTTTAGACGGTTTATAAGGTTGCATGGAATAATGGGATTTGGTGTGTTTGGTTAATTCGCACACTTCACATTTTAAAAAACTAGAGTCTTTATTAAATAAGGATGGAAACTTTTTTTCAAATACATAAAATTTGGGTGTCCTAGGCGATAATGCCATAACATTACATCATTATCATTCTTTGATGAACGCAAAAGGGCAGCCTTGTAGGATCTCTTATTTTGGTCCTCAACTCTAAGGAAGTAAAGGCATGCACTCACCTCAGCATTGCCAATCATCTTCCCCGAATTCATATCCTGTAATTCACAAAAATGTGGTAAGAACTTAGCAACACATCCTAAGTTTTTGGTTAATTTATTGATAGACAATAAACTGCAATCTAGTTTAGGAACATGTAAAACTGAATCAAGAGTAATATCTTTAGAGATAACCACTAAACCTTTACCAACCACCTTGGAGGTGGTAACATCTGCTATCCGGACAAAATATTCATCTTGACATGAAGTGTATTTACTAAATACATTTATGTCCCCAGTCATGTGATCCGAGGCACCAGAATCAACAATCCAAGAGTTTGTTTTCTGGTGACTAACATGAAGGGCAGCATAAAGATTACCTTTTTGGGCAAGAGTAGCAGTGGAAGAAGCGGTACTAGCGTTTTGCAGTGTCTGCTGTATCAGTTTCTGCAGCATCTCTATTTGTTCTCTGTTGAAAGGACTGGCCTCTGCAATGTTTCTGGACTTACTTTCATTCGCAGCAACAACATATGCGCGTGCGTCCTTGAATCTTGGTTTTAGATCTGTGGGTTTTCCATGAAGCACCCAACATGTTTACTTGGTATGTCCAAGTCGCTTGCAGTGATCGCACCATCCTCTACCTTTCTTTGGTGGACCTCTTACTGCAAGTGCAGAGCCTTCAATGGTTGAACTTGCACTTTGATTTCCCAACATGATTTTCCTTGCTTTCTTCCCTTCTCACTTCTGCAAATGCTTCACGAATGTTAGGGAGAGGCTTAGTTCCAAGAATTCTCCCTCTCACTTCATCCAAATTTTTATTCAGTCCCAATAGGAACTGAAAGATTCTGTCCTTCTCGACCAGTTTCTTGTAGATTTTGTCATCATCTGTGCACTTCCACTCTATGTCTGAATAGATGTCAAGCTGCTGCCAGTATTTTGTGAGTGTATGATAGTACTCGGTGACCGAAGAATCTCCTTGTCGAAGATTGTGTAAGAGACTTTTGATCTCAAATATGGCTGAGGTGTTGTCCACATTTGAGTAGGTCTCCTTGGCTGCCTTCCATATTTCTGCAGCAGTGTCATAATACATGAAATTTTCACCAGACTCATTAGTCATGGAGTTGAGCAATCATGTCATAACAAGACTGTTTACAAGTTTCCATTTTTCATTGTTGGAATCGGTCTTTTTTGCTGCTTAGCCTCGCCAGTGATGTAGTCTTCTTCTTTTCCTTTTCCTTGGAGGAAGATGCGGACAGGTCTGGACCACTGTGTGTAGTTCTGCCCATTGAGTTTGTAGCTAGTAATAATAGTTGTTTCATGATGACTGGTGGTGTTTCCAGTCGTTGCTGCCTTAGGGTCAGCTTCTAGGATGCTTTGACTGCTCTGTTTTTCTTCCATGAGCAAATCCTAATTTTTTTTTTTTCGGATCAGAATAGCTCTGATACCATGTGAATTTATTGTATATCTTATTATTTTGTACATAATACAATATGGTATAAATAGCCTAGGGAGTACAAGTAAAACAAAAAGCTAATTAAATCCTAATTAACTTAATTATTTACAATAAAAGAGAGAAATTATGAGACTATTAAATGGTAAGAGAATATTCCTAACAGCTAATGAAAGTTGTACAGCTATCCCTTAATGGACAGAATTGTAACCAACACGAACTACAGATTAACAAAAAAAAAAAAAACTCAATAGCATTAAAAAATTAACCAGAACCTGAAACTAACAAACATAAAAACCTTTCTCCTTCTCGAAAAAAAGATCTACACATTAAGCACTAACACATCTCGAACGTGGCTAGCAAGAGCACCTCTAACTCTTCTTCATCTTGCATTACCTGCCAATAACCACTGTCCTTTGTCTCTCTCCTACTCTTCATCTCTGCTACAATATTACTTGTCCTTGTCGGGAGATCTTTTGTATCCTAGAGGTAGACCCAACCCAAATTCAAAGAGTTCCCGTTGTTTTATCAGTTCGACATTTTAAACCACATATTGAAATTGTGTCATTTACTGTTTATTAAGGGAAAGAGAACAAAATATTAAACCAACAAAGGCTATATTGCAATCCACAAAAGTGACCAAGTCGCAGTTTCTGTTTTTAAAACCCATGGCCATCACGTCTCAAGGGAAAGTTCCAATCTCATCAAAGTGCCAATGTTCACTCCAAATTAATGTACTACAACAAGAAAACCACAAAATGCTTTATACTAATCGTCTAATAATAAATAAAAACCTTCTTCATCAATTGCTGAATTCGTAGTTCTACCGTCCCAAACAATCCAGTTCTACTGACTTAAAAAAGGCTACTCAAAAGATATATTTCCAGGGAACAAAACACTTCAAATATATTTCCATCCACTTGTACCTCTATCTTAAAAGTATTGTGCGCAGCATAATTTACCTTCACACTTTATCCTTTATATCCAAATTTAAACAAAAGTTTTCACTTTCCCATGAAACAAATAGACCCCAAGGTCTTCATAGATCTCAAACATGGACAACATATGTATCATTTCTGCTTCACTGACAGCCTCAACAACCTTCTTTAACTTGATTGTGAAAGTGCAAACAAATTAAGAAAAGATTGGAGTTTAGAAATTGCATGATTTTAAGAGTAGAATAAAAAAGACCTACATACCATGAACCATTGATGACCCAGTGTCAGTAGGTATTCTAAAATCCAACTTCTGATACCGCTGGTTGCTTTGATTATCAGAGCATTTTGGATGAATGAAGGTAAAAACCTAAGCAAGTCAAATCAAACCCAAACAAATTCAGCAGAAGCAATTTAATCTCAACTTTCTGAAGCTATTTAAATTTAACAGAAATACTAAAAAATCACGAAGATCACACAGCATTATTGAAGTTATATAGGGTCTCAGATAAAGATAGAAGACTTTGAATTATGATAATGGTTTAATATGTTTGATGATACAAAAGATTAAGCACTATTCCTTATTTATACTAGAACTAGGCTCCTAATTTTGATCAAACGGGAAAGAAATTGTGATAATAACTAAGAAATATGAAAAATAATCATAAGAAATAATCTAAACATGTTTTAAGATTATATCAAGTTTTATATGATAATTTTATATGTTCTAACAAGCATATAAAATAGAAGAGTAGGTAGATTGAAGGAAAACCTGCTGCGAAGGCGTAAGCCGTGCCACATTGTGTAAATTCACAAGACAAGCAGATTCTAAGTGTAAAATATCTTTACGTGCCTTAGCCTGAAATATAACCACAAGCTAGTTAACTACTAAATTTGCAATGCAAATATGATAGACGGCGAACTAGAGATATACTTCTTGATATAACTTTGGAGCTGTCAATGGTTGGAGGAAACTTGTGTACCTGTAAGTTATTCATAATTAAAGACTCAAATATGCTGCAAATTTTTCTAGTATCTACATGGTAGCTAAATAGATTTTTCCATTGAAATATCTTTAACGCTGCTAGCAGAAATGCCCAGTAGAACTCTATTGATTTATTCATCTACCAAATTAAGAACTCTCTGGATGTAGCAAAAATCTTAAATAGGCCATACTCACTCACAGGTGATCAATAGAGTTGCTTCATAGTACGAAAACTTTAAAACACAAATTGGCATGAATAAACAGAGGCAGAGTTTGTTTTTCTTAAAGCAAAAAAAGTCAAAGCAAATTAAAATCAAAACATAATTTGGTGGTTGGCTTGATTTCACCATTTTTCATACAATCAATTCATATTGTTTAGTTTTTCAGTTAGTAATATGACGATCTATCTAGTCTTGTAGACTAATTCATGATAGAACTCCAGCCTTTTCTTTTCTTTTCATGGTTACTCTTCAACAAATCGCTTATACAGATTTGCCGATATTACATTCTTAGGAGGAGATATTATACTTAGCCTCCTCAGATGTTCCTCTAAAATGACTCAAACTGCTTTCCAATTGTATTGCACCTTAGTCATCTTTACTGGACAGGTATAAATGAACAAGCACCCACGTATATTCAGATTCTAAATCCCATCGCTCATGGCCTGACATCCATTCTAAAATCTAGAAAGCAACAAACTAGAAATATTCTAAAGAATTTTCTAGAGATTCACTCATCTACCAAAATGTAGGATTAGGCTCCTCTAAATAGTGAACAATTCACTTTAGCGAATAAAATGAGCAATATCAACCGTTGATATACACATCAATGGTTGATATTATATGCACATGTATAACCAATCATGTTTAGTTAATTACAACATCAAATTTAGTCACTTTACTAATTTCTCACTTTAGAGGAGTCAAATCTCAAAATATACTAGCGTGAACAAGTAATAGTTAGAAAATACTAGAAAAATAAATACCAATGCATACAAGTCTTTTCATGAATGAACGAGTAATATGTCAGTCAATCTTTATTGTCTTGTACACTTTCTAATAATAAAACTCAAGTTTCTCTAACTTACAGCTTTTTCTTTTCTCCTTTCCAAATCACAGATTCACCAACATAACTATCCAAATATTTACCAAAACTATTAAATTGACATAAACACTAACATTCATCTGGCTGAGCCCTAGTAAATAATAAATCCAACTATTTCTAATTACATGATGCAATGGCTCCTAGAAACATTAGGTTGTATCTAACAAATTGAAGTGAAACTACTTGGCGAAATTCTAAAATCCTGACAAAGTCTATCCAAAGGTGATATGTTAAAGGGGAAAAAATGTTAGACATCAATCCAAATTCTATGCTCTTGATGCCAATTGTACTTAAGAAATTCATGTCAATGCAGTTAAAGAAAATAATCAAAGGATACTTCAATATTATTCAAAACGGTTATACAAACTTAGTGACTTGAAGAAAACGAGAAAAATTAAGAGCAATAGAATCAATAAGTGTGGAGATAATAGAATTTTAGTGAGAGAAGATTGGGTGGTTCTTGTTACATTCAGATAAAATAGTTCATATTAAATTATAGTGACCTAACAAAAGGTTGCCTGTATGTATACTAAAAAATAAAAGAAAAAACCAAGCAAAAATTAGAAAACCTGTTAACAAAGATAAACAAAAAACTTATGAATTGAAAAGAATTTACATACGAAGATGGTATTGAAATTCCATCTTTCTTTAGAAACCTTTGGGCAGCATCTAGGCTTTCAGGAGACAGCTCATTGTCACCAAAAGAACCTAACAAATCACTAACCTAAATTCAAGATAACAACAGTCAGACAATATAAAGAATAACTTCAAGCAATTGATACCAACAGTCAGCCATTACAAATATACCAATATGTCAGCTCTTTCAGGGGCACTCCAGTCATGCACATCACTTGAGACTACGGAAACTGTATTACCCCAGTTGTTTGCCCGAATTAATTCCTGTTCCAACAAATAAAAAATGGTCGAGCCAGTGATTATTCAAAAGACTGAATCCTTATTTTTTTCAAAAATATTGTTTAGTCAGAAAATTTTCAACAAGGGGGAAGAAAATTAAATCATTTGTGTAACCAGTCACTTAAACAAAAAGCAGCTTAACAACATAAAAACGTCAAGGCGAGACTTCATTAACAATGCAAAAACGTAAACTGTGACATAACATCAACCCCCTACTCTTTCGAAACAAAAGCTAAATATAATGTCTAAAAAGTACCAGGAGTTCTATTCGGTGAATATGGACTACCCTATCACAATATTCCACTGAAAATGTTACATTTATAAAATTTGATTTTTGTCCCTTCAAAGTTTCTATTCATTTTTAATACATAGAGAATACAAGATTTGTGTGCTTATAGTACTTAACAAGGACTAAACCACACTAATTTTGTCAAATCTAGGGACTAAGAATGAATAATTTTCTTAGAGAGACTAAAATCAAAATCAGCCAATTTTATAGTGATAAATAAATAAAAAACTTATTAACCCTAAAAAAAATCATGTTGTAAGATTACACCTATATATTGTTTCTTATAAACAAAATGAAGATTAGGCCATTTTAAAAAAATAAAAATAAATTGAATTTGGCTACTTTTCTAAATATAACTCGCTTAATTATATTGGCATATAAGTTCATGGAATCACCATAAACAATAGAACAACTAACATCAAGTGCAATGACTGTTTGTGGATTCTTCTCCACGGCATAAACTCTTATCTTCCGCCCAGTTCTGTCAGCTGCCTGAAAAATATCATTCCAAAAGAATAAGACATTACCCAAATCAACAATTGCCACATATTCTGGTATAAGATCCCACCTTTAATGATGCATATACAAGACGTCCACGCCCTGCACCAACCACCAACAATACCTTTCATGCCACAAGAACAACAAAATAACTTTCAGAGCTGCACAGCATCTGGAGTGGCATATATTATCATAAGCAAACACACACAATGTGTCAAAACAAAATGCAAGAAACATATTTTACCGTGGCAATCATAGACGCCCTTTCATCGGGAACCCTCTCCAGCAATGCTCTACTAATTGCTATCTCGTACTAACATAAAGAAAGCTACTGATTAGATTGCAAATGCACACAGAAAGGCCACAACCTTTTTCATATATTTTTTACCTAGGACATGTTTCTAATCCACTGGCTAAATAAAATGTCATGTACAAAGCATACATAAATTGAAAAAAAAAAAAAAACAAACTTCACCATAAAGAATATAGAACACCCACAACATATGAAAAAATCTCCATTACTATAGTTTTGTGAATACAGTTATAAAAATGCTTAATATAGGTCATATGTTGTGGAATGTGTGTCAATATATACACAACTATAGTAATGGAACTTTCCATTTCTTTTGTGAAATGAAGAGGATCCCTGCTAGCAAGTGAGTACAAAAAACAGAGGCTCAAGTCAATGTTTCATTAAGCACTCCAAGCAACTCAATTGCTGAAAATCAAAGGGTTACATCCAGTTAACCTATGTATACATACAAATCAACTAGGAATTTATAACAATTTCATAGTTCTATTTTTGGGTTGGATACAACATACAAACAAACGACAAGATAAAGAAAATGATGATTGATGCTGCCATACATGAAGATATTTCACTAAATCTTTCTCATGATCGTCATAGCTTATCGCATGTGAATAATTCCTTGAAGGCTGCATAAGAATTGTAAAATTTCAAATCAACGATATACCAAATTCTAAGAGTTGTGTACGAAACTAGGACATGCGAGAACATGTTGCATTAAAAAAATGTACCCAAAAAGAAAGTTATAAACCAAATTTGGATATATATTGTCATACATTGTAAAGCTCCCAATGAAAATGTACCCATGAACTGTGATGCTTTAACAATGAGGAAGGTTAATTGACGTTGTTGCATTAAAAACAGATATATAATGCCATACTTTGTAAGATTAGCCCTTAAAACTGTACACTTTATATGTTAATTTTAAACAACTGTATAAAAGTTATTATTGTTTAAATATATAGATATTATTTAAAGAAATACAATTTTATTAATAATGAAACGTAATAAATTTATAATATTGTTAGAGTTTTTATGCTGTTGATACTTTCTTAAGACTATTGTTGTCTTATATCTTCGTACATCGATATTCAGTAATAACATGAGACTGAGTTAATAAAAAAACATAATATATTAAAGATACATTAATAAACTTTATTAAACTAAATGATTTATTATATATATAACATTTTTATGTATCCGTCAAAAAAAAAACTTTTGTGTATTTTTTGGCATGTTCAATACACAAAAATCAGAATATGTTTAACTTTTTCTATGTAATGGTTACATGTTAAAAACATACAAAAAAGCATAATAGGTGTTGAAGTTGTGGGATTTGAGAGAAAAGGAGAACAGAAAATAATAAGGGTTTGAATATTTATTAATAATAGCTTAATGTTGACTTGATTACAAAAGACTCAATACTAATCTCTATTTATAGAGAAACATCGACTCAATCATAAATCAGTTATAAATCATAATAATAATGAGAGGTATTCTAAGATATCTCTATGATTATAAATTGATCATAGGAAATAACTCAAGATACTATAATATAATATAATAAATATTATAAGATATTTTCTAATATTCTAACATTACTCCTCAAGTTAAAGGTTACCAAGTTTTAGCTTGCTAGAAGAAAACAACGTTTTGCTCCACAAAATAATAAAAAAGATGGAGAGGCAACTCAAGTATACATGTGAAGTCAGAGAGAATTGCTATAAATATAGCCTAGCCAGGTAGCTTGATTGATCATCAGCCTGAGCGAAATTCATGGCAAGCAATTGAACAAAGCGAGCTTCGTTCTTCTAAAAAACTACATTTGGAAGCTTCAAACCAATAATAATGGAGAATTAATGTCAAGAATTAGGGTAAAATCATATTTAGAAGATCTACAAGGTTGTCATGGGATGAGTTATATGGAGTGTAAATTAGGCCAAAAATAAATCTCGAGTTGCTGCAATGAAGGCAGCAAAAAGAGCCACAATGAAGGTGACTAAGAAATAGAAACCGCAATGAAGGCGGAACCGCAATGAAGGCGGCAAAAAGACCACAATAAAGGCGGCTAAGATTTCATAAAAATAGAAACCGCAATGAAGGCTTGCGGCAAAAGGACCACAATGAAAGTGGCTAAGATTTCATAAAAATAGAAACCGCAATGAAGACGAAACCACAATGAAGGCGACAAAAGCACCACAATGAAGGTGACAAAAGCACCACAATGAAGGTGGCTAAGAAATACAAACCGCAATGAAGGCAGCAAAACGACCACAATGAAGGTGGCTAAGATTTCATAAAAATAGAAATCACAATGAAGGCGGCAGGTTTATGCGAAAGCAAAAAGGTAAAAATAAATCTCAAGTTGCTGCAATAAAGGCAGCAAAAAAGCAATCTTAAGTTGCTGCAATGAAGGCAGCAAAAAGTGCCACAATGAAGGCGGCTCAAGTTTACCGCAATAAAGGCGGCTATGCTGAAGCAAAGCTCTCAAAGATTGAGAGCTCTAATACCATGTCAAGAATTAGAGTAAAATCATATTTATTGAATTGAATTGTGTTGGCAATACATCAAATATATATATATATATATATATATATATATATATATATATATTATATTACTAAACAACCTAATCCTATTAGTACTCATATATAACTAAATCCCTACTAGTACTCCTATTCAACTGAATCCCTATACTTGAATTTGCTTCAAGGAGAGAGAGGCGTGCTTCAAAAAGAGAGAGACGTTCTTCAAGGAGAGAGAGAGGCAAGTTCAGTGCATCAGGGACAAATTTCCAAGATAAAGTAAGTCATGAAAAAAAAAAAAAAAAGACACCGTTAGAATAACCACCAACGGAAGAAGTCATCACTAATATAATTCATATGTGGAAAAAAGAACATCACCAGAATGATCGTCGATGGAAATATAAGTCACTATTATAATCTATTAATAATAACAAAATTGCATGACAAACACCGAAGAAGAAGCAATGCAACTCTAATGAAAGGAAGCCATGATTGATCAATGGAATAAGAAAATGCGTCCAAAACAGGAGAGATAACGATTGTTTGAACAATGACACATATTTTCGTTGATCAAAATTGGAGAGTAAGGGCAGATCTGGAACAATCGAAGAGAGAATAATTATGCACCAAGAAGAATCTCATCAATTGAATTGCAAATCTTCCAAACTTATCAGCTAAGAACCCACTCATAAGGGCTGCAATAGCTGTCACAGCAAAGGTTGGAGAGTTTCCTCCATCAAAAATTGATCCCGCAGTCCACTTCACAAGAACATGACAATCTATGGGACCACTATTCCCATAATCAAGACACCCATTAATAATAACCATTGGCCAAGTCCAAAATCAAGGCATATGGAACACTATAAGTGATTGCCAGTGTAAACCCAGGAATGGTAAAGATTGCTATCATTGCGACCATAAATGCCTGTTAATGGTGATAGACCTTTACCTACATAGCCAATGCTATTTGCCACATAGGTTAATACTAACATTGCAAGTAAGCAAATAGTCATCAAGATATATGAGATTCCCCACACAAAACCAGCCCCCCCTTTCCGCATAGCCTTTCCATAAGCAGTGATGTTACTCTAAGAACAACTGAATTAAGCAACAATCCAAGTGCTCCCATTCTAACTCCAATATCATAAGTAAGGCCTCCAGTTGGATCACCATCATAACTTTCTCGATCCATCAATCAGTATCAAAGAGAATAAATGGGAACCATTCAATCATCCTTAGAACAGTTACAGAAAGTACAATCCATATAGGGAATGAAAAATATTTAAATTTCCCAAACAATTCCCACATGAAAGCTTCTTCCGCACTACTTGTCCTTTCTCCGGCATGCACTGCCCCACTTGAACTTAGAGGCACTTCATGAGCAGACACAAGGCTGAGATACGTTGTGAGTTGTGACCGCAATTAAAGCAACGTTGAGAAAGAAAGCAGACTTGAAATTTGCACAACTAATAGAGTATGCAGGGGTAGGTGTGAAAGTAACAATCTTGTACCAACCACTGTATGACCCAGTTGCATAGCCAAGAATGTTACCAACGCCCATAAACAGAGAGAAGTAAGCATTTGCAACACGTGTCCTCCGAGCATCAAGAATATCAAGCGACCATTGACAATTCCTCAACAAAAAACTACCAGTGTTATAATCATTGCATTCCAACCATGCATCACAAAATTATGATCTTTATACCTCTCCCATGGAACTTCAAAAGTCATATCAGTAAACATAGCATCACTATCCATCCACCATAGAAACTCAATTTCAGGATGAGATAACAAAAGTTTCCTAATCAAAGGAAGCTTAGCCCAAAAACCAGCGATCTCAGCATCAAGAAGAACCATGTTATAGAAAATTTTAATTCCATGAAGCCTACAATAATCAATCTTGTTTTAATCGATTTCAACAAATAATGATTACCAATGGGATTCTCACATGGTTTTGGCGAAGAACCAGTAACAAGAAGAACATGCGGTTTATTCGGTCTAATAAAATTAGGGTAACCAGGGTTATTACAAAGCCATTTAGATCGCTGTTCATCCCAATCGGAGATTTTTGGTCCAAGCGTGTAAGGCGTTTTTTTATCACACTTTCATCATCACCACCTTCATCAACGAGAATCTTCGAAATATCGAAAGCTCCATAATTGTTGTTGTTATTGTTGTGTGAGGATTGAACTTCTTCGAGGATGTGGTGAGGCTCCACGCGTCGGCTACGTGAATAGAGTTGTTGACGGATCTCATTGAGGTCTTGTTCGGGAGTACTGAATTTGTTGGCGCCGAGAGGAAGAGACAGATGCAGATGAGGGAACCACGACGGCAGGCGCGCTGGTTGTGTAGATTGGGAGATTCCACACACAATGGAAGTGGTTGTGTCGGAAAACTTTTCCATGCAGTGACGGCAGGCAGCAACAGTCTATGGCGGCGGCGGCGGCAGTAGTAGACGGGGCAGCAGCAGACGGCGGCAGTGGCAGATTAGCATGAGAGATTAGCAGCGCACGGCTTTTGGTGACGCGCTTTTGGACATTACATGATATGGAGATGACGAGCAGGAAAATTTTTACGGGAATAGTGGCAGCGGCGGCAGTAACGAATTGAACGGAAAACGAGTGAAAGTGTCGGAATGTTGGAAAAGAGAAATGATTTTATTCCCCAACTGTTGGAAACTCAACAACGGAATAGAGGCGGGATACCAAGTTGAAGTTGTGGAATTTTAGAGAAAAGGAGAAAAGAAAATAATAAGGGTTTGAATATTATTGATAATAGTTTAATGCTGACTTGATTACAAAAACTCATACTAATCTCTATTTATAAAGAAACATAGACTCAATCCTAAATCAAGAATAAATCATAATAATAATGAGAAATATTCTAAGATATCTTTATGATTATAAATTTATCCTAAGAAATAATATAATATAATATAATATAATATAATATAATATAATATAATATAATATAATATAATATAATATAATATATATTAAGATATTTTTTAATATTCTAACTATAGTCATAAATATAAATATACCCGTTTATAATTTAAGAATTGTGAATTCGTGGTGAAATTATTATTGAAAATATAATAGGCTTAAATTATAAAAGTACTCTAGGTGAAGTTGTACTGAATAAGTTTATTGCAAACTTTATGATATACATATTTTTAGGCTACAGTAAATAATTTTTAATACAGTTTGCATATCAACAATTAGTATTTAATATCTAATTTGCATATTTCACATCCTATTTAACAAATAAAAAATTTCAACACTTACAGAGATATTATTCAACAGACGATGCATAATTGCACAGTTCTAATGTAATTTTAATGTCCTAGAGTACTGTACTATTCTTGGAATTTATTCTTTGAATTACAAATAATAATTTAGAAACAAAGTAAAATCTAATCAATTAATATAAACATAATAATTTGATGTATTGCTTAAGGAGAACACCCGATTTAAAGAATCTTGATTGTACTAATAGAACGCTGCAATATTTATTAAAATTACATAAAAGTCTTGATTAAATATCACAATATTATTTTATCACAAAAAAAAGTAATTTCAAATCCTAATCTAGTACACCTCTTTAGATTTTTACTTCTTATATTTGAAACTAAATATTTGAAACTAAGGAAGTATTTGTTTTGAACAACTTCATCTCAAATAAATATTTTTTTAATAAAATCAACCATTGAATTGAAAATTACTATCATATAAATCATATCTATAAATTTTGACACTAATTTAGAATCATTTATTTAGCCATCAAGATGCGTCAAGATTAATGTTATATACAATTACATTAAAATGTACTTCACAATCCATTTTGATTTAAACTCATTTAATTAAATACATTCATTTATCGAAGGTTTTTTTTGATAATTTCTATCATACCCTCTCTCCCCAAATTCCTATCTTTGCATTTACCAGTCTGAACATTGGTTACCTTTCAAAGGTCAACTTTGGAGCATTTCAATTTCAAAAGTCATATCCATTTCCTATATTGTTTCATATGCCGAAAACTCGAAAGTTTCAAAGTCTATCACTGAAATCCACTCTTCTTCTTATCAATGTTATACCTTTAATACCCATTTCTTTTATAGTTGATTGAAATTTTATATGTTGAAAATAGAAATAATCTCACATTGCTTAGTTTTGTAAAAGAAAATGGAGGACAAACCTATATATATGGCTCTAGTTCTTCATTACAAGTTGCACCAGTTATACTCTTGTGTGAGATGTAGATCAAATGTTTTCTTTAGAGAGTGTGGGTGTACTGGGAGCATGGGGAGTTTGAGATAAATCTATGTGTTGTAACGATTTTCATATGATGTTATTATATGGTTGTCATTAGACAAAGGTCATGATTTTTTTCTCCGATTTTAGAGTTTCTATTTCATATTCTTCTGTTTTGGTTGTGTTCTTTTAACTTCTTTGTGTGTTTTTTCCAACAATTTATTGCATAGGACCCCTTTTTTTGGGGACTTAGGATCAATAGAATTAGTTAATAATAGTTAGTTGAGGTTGTTATAAGGCTATTTGTATAAATAGAGAACTTATGGAGTTAGAGAGGATCATCTTTGAATATTTGTAATTGTAAATAGAGTATTCTCTATTGTGAAGGCAGATTAAACCCTTACTGGAGAGATTTTCTCCTATTCTATCATTTTTCTTAATAAAAGTGTTTTCATTAGAACCCAATTTTTTGAATATTTGTAAGTCCTAACAATTGGGTCAAAATCTGTTGACCGTGATTTTTCTACTTTTCAATGTGAGATATGAAAATTTGTTAAAATCACCGGACCTCTTTTTCAATGCAAAATTACAAACCAAGGAATTTGCGAAGGCTTATAGATTTTCAGAGTCCTAAAGGAACTAAAGATGATGGTTAAACTCCCATTGAAGTTGTACTATGACAACAAGGCCACTGAAACTCCCATTGAAGTTGTACTATGATAGCAAGGACGCAATAATCATAGCCCACAATCCTTACCAGCATGAAAAGACAAAGTGTTAAAGTTGTGGGATTTTGGATAAAAGGAGGAGAAAAAATAATAAGGGTTTGAATATCATTGATAATCACTTTATGCTAATTTGATTACAAAAGACTCAATGCTAATCTCTATTTATATAGAAACATAGACTCAATCATAAATCAAGAATAAATCATAATAATAATGACGGATATTCTAAAATATCTCTATGATTAATATCCAGTTTTGCCAAAATAATTTCAACAATAAGTTTTGATACATTGAAACTTAAAAGCTAAATGTAGGATGTATATCAGTGGGTCAAATGCCAAAACAAGCACACATTGATCTCGGGAAAAAAAATACTGTAAGGACCGATAAAGAATACATACTCTTAAGGATGGCTGTAAAATGTCCCAGGTATAAAACTGGCATAAGACATACAGAAAGAGTCAAGAGGGAAGATAACAGCAGATAATGCAACCCCTTTCTATTTATGAAGTGTGAAGATTCATACCTCGGAACGTTCTTTCTCAGAAACAGGTTCCCTTTGTTTGTATATATTACTAACTTGGCTCCAGTATGCCAGTAAAGGCTGTGATTTTGAACCTAAAATCCATTTACAAAATAAAAAATGACAAAATAAAACAAAACAACAGTAAACATCAAAATCTGAAGATTCAAGACTCAGATCTTACATGCATACACCAAATCACAACTTTCACAGTACATCAATGCAGGCACTTACAATTATATATATATATATATATATATATATATATATATAATTAAAAACATCATACAAGGCTAAAAATATACATGACACTTCACTTGGTATTACAATTTAAAGAATTGACTTCTGAATTTACAAGAAAAAAGAATATGACAAGAATAGGAGGTTACCTGCAGCGGATTGAGCACTGGTAGGAACTTTTATTTCAGATATAACAATCTAGATACATGTTTAACAAAAAGTTGGTATCCTTGGAAAGGAGATAAAGCTAATTGAGTGTGTTTAAATGAGATGATAAATGTGTGGTTGCAATCTATGGAATTGAATGACTGGGACGTTGTGTTTGCATTCACATACTTATGAAAAACAGAAAGAGATTAATAGTGATCAGAAGATTTCAGAATTTCTAAAATCTTTTTCTTCAAACAACATTACTACATCATAAAACTCATTACTCACCTTATTTCGTCATTCATAACTTACTATTAACTCAATATTATTGTTAAGAACTAGGGTAAAATATATTTATTGAATTGAAATATATGGACAATATATCAAATATATATACTAGATTACTATAAAACTAAATCCTATTAATACTCCTATGCAACTGAATCCCTATACTCGAGGGATATTTTTAAATATAAAACAGAAACATATTTTGACATTTTCCCGCAAACGGGTGAATAGGTGTTATCCATTCCCAACTTGGATACAATTCTTTCAAAGTTGTGGTTGTTTAGCCTTTTACTTAGAAGATCTGCAAGGTTGCCTTGGGAGGGAGATATATGGAGTGCAAATTAAGGCCATTATTGAGTTTTTCTTCGATGAAATGTTTGTCCACTTCAATATGCTTGGTTTTGACATGTTGCACTGGATTATGTGCTATACTAATAGCAGATTTATTATCACAATAGAGTTCCATTGGTTCATCCCACTTTCTCTTCAGGTTTTCCAAAATGATCTTCAATTATAGTAACTCGCATATCCCTTGTGTCATTACCCTAAATTATGCTTCAGCACTAGATCTAGATATCATACTTTGTTTCTTACTCTTCCAAGTCACAAGATTCCTACAAAGGAAAGTGAAACATCCGGTGGTTGGCCTTCTATCTACAATTGGCCTTGCATAGTCAGCATCAGTATATGCTTCAAGATCCACATTTCCATTTCTTCTGAACAAAGTTCCTCTTCCAGGGGTTCCTTTCAAATATTGCACGATTCTTGAGTGCAGCTTGCAAGTGTACCTCCTTTGGTTGGTGCATGAATTGAATGACTAGGCTTACAGCAAAGGCAGCATCAAGTCTAGTATGCAACACATATATGAGTCTTCCAACTAATCTTTGGTACATTTCCTTGTCAAATACAAGGTCTTCTTCTGCATTTCCCAACTTTATTTGGATCGATTGGTGTACTCGTTGAATTGCATGTTGTCTTGTTTGTTTCCTACAAAAGATCTATGACATATTTTTGTTGAGATATGAAAATCTCTTTCTTAGAGTGAGCCACTTCAATTCCCAATAAATACTTCAATCTTCCAATGGTTTTAATCACACATACTTTGGTTAGGTGTTGTCCTAATAGTTGTTGCTCCTTTTCATAATCATCGGTCACTATAATGTAGTCCACATATACCAGTAACACTGTTACTCCTCCTGACTCAAAGTGTTTGATAAAGTGGGTATGATTTCCTTGGTTTTGTTTGAAGCCTAAACCCACCGTGATTCTAGCAAACCTCCCAAACCTCCTAAACCCATCGTGATTGTTTAATCCCATATTGAACCATCTTTAGCTTACAAACAGTGTTGGCAGTTATATGCTCACTGTATCCAAGGTGTAAGTCCATATAAATCTCTTCTTCGAGATCTCCATGGAGGAAGGCATTTTTTACATAAAATTGGTGCAAGTTCCAACTATAACTAGCTACTAGAGATAATATCACCCTAAAAGTATTCATTTTTTGCAATCGGAGCAAATATTTCCAAGTAATTCACTTCATACGTATGAGCAAATCCTTTAGCTACCAACCTTGTCTTATACCTCTCAATAGACCCATTAGCCTTGTACTTTACAATGTACTCAATTGTATCCTGTAGGTTTCTTTCCATTTGAGAGGGACCAAATCCTAAGTACAATTCTTGTCAAGTGCTTCTATTTCCAAGTCCATGGCTTGTTTCCATTTCATGTCAAACAATGCTGCAGATAGAGAGGTAGGTATAGTGGTAGTGTTCAAGCTTGTGAGGAAAGCATTATGGGTATGTGAGAATTGTTCAAAGCATAGGTAGTTTGATAGAGGGTAGAGTGACTTGTTGGTACATGCTCTAGTATTCTTCCTAAGGGCAATTGAGATTATGGAGGTCATCATAAGATGGTGGTGTGTCGGTTTCTAATTCTAGTGCATGGAAAACTTCATAAATTGGATCACTAGAGTTTGAAGCATCAAGGAAAGTCACCTCATGTAAAGTCTGATTGGACTCTAAGATGTAAATAGATTCAGGAATGGCCTTCATTCTTCTTGTATATACCAGATTATTCCTATATCTTACATTAGCATCATCATTTCCATCTTTTTCATAATCAATTTCAATCTCAATTTTTGGTTCAAGAATCAACTCAGGAAGTAGAAGAGACTCATCTTCCTTACTTGTATTCTCCCACTGAAGATGAGTTTTACCAAAGTAATTTTCTTGTTCATGGAAGGTGACATCGCTAGAGACATAATTTTTGGGATGGTGGATGATAGCATTTGTAGCCTTTTTGGGTGGAAGAGTACCCGATAAAGATACATTTTAAGGCTCTATGATCAAGTTTTTCTCTATTATCACTATGGATATGGACAAACGACGCACAGTAAGATTACTAGAGGTGGACACATTAAGGTAGAACGAGGATAGGGCCTCAATAGGAGTTTTGAAGGCAAGGACACTAGAAGGCAAACAATTTATGAGGAACGAGCTTCTCCCCAAAATTTCTTAGGAACCTTATTTTTAAATAACATAGACCAGGTTTGATCTAACAAGTGCCCATTCTTCCTTTCAGCAATCCCATTTTGTTGGGGTGTTTTAACACAAGAAGACTCATGAATAATACCCTCTTTTTGACAGAAAGAATTAAGACCATAATTAAAGTAATCTTTGGTATTATCAGACCTAATCCTCTTAATACTTACTCCAAACTGATTTTTTTATCATGGAGAATAATTGTAGAAACACATATGTGACTTCAGATTTTTGGTATTATCAGATTGTAGAAACATATATCCTGTTCATCCCATAACCGCTTGAAATTTTTTATTTCTTGTTTCATTCTCGGTTTCAGTATTAATCACTACTCATTCTCCCGCCATGGATGAAAAACAAAAAAGAGCAAGTATCTAATCGGAAAAGGTGCGCTTCAAACGATCCGCGGACCAAAGTGCTCCGATCTGAAAAGTAACCACCAAAAGCGGACAGAGAATCTCCGATTTACAACGAAAAACGGTGGCGAACAGCTGATTGGAGGGCGGCCCGTGGGCTAAACGTGCGGCAGAGTCACTGGAGCAGTGGCAGCGGGTCAGCCTTCGAACGGCGGCAATTTTCTGGGGTCAGGCCGATTTCTTCGAGGCGAGTCTGATGGTGTAGGCGGTGGTGCGATATGGTCAATGTATGGTGGTCAACAATCACCAACAGTGGTGAGAGATGTCGAATGTTGTGTTCACAGCAGTGACAGGTGGTTTCAGGACAATGAAGGCGGCAAACAGACTGCAAAGAAGGCAGCACAGGCCACAATGACAGTGGCTAAAGTTTACCGCAATAAAGGTGGCTAGGGTTTATGCGGAAGCGAACCTTAAACAAAGAGCTCTGCATCTTAAGAATTAGGGTAAAATGTATTTGTTGACAATACATCAGATATATATTAGATTACTATATAACTAAATCTCTGTTAGTATTCATATACAACCGAATCCCTATACTTCTGAGATATTTTTAATAATAAAAAAGAAACAGATTTTGACAATTATAAAGGCCTTAAGGATTCAAGAATTTGGATGTTTACCCGTGTATCAAGGTGAAACAAGTCAGCAATTAACTTCTGATGACGCTTTGGAAGGTATAAAGTATTACCACGGGCCTTAGTTAAAAAGATCTTGCATAAATTCATTAAAAATCATTACTAGTTAGACAAGAATCAGCTGTAGCATCCTTGTTATGAACATGTAAATAAAAAGATGTCCTTACTTCTGTATCTAATATTGCAGCAGTGACTGGCTCCCCATACCAGCGTTTTAGTGAGTTCTCTGGAGGCAGGGCTCTCCTGATAACAAGATCTAATGTTCATGCTTGAGGAAATCAAACTAGAATTGACACATTATTGAAAATTTTGAGCAAGGAGATTTGAGGAATAAAACTCCAAAGCACTTACTTAATATCAAGGGCGACTGCCAACTGATTATGATGATCACAGAGCATACGGAAGGAATTCCATGTTTCCCATGAATCAACCTAGAAATCAGGATTAGAGGAGTGGCTGGAAATAAACTAGAGAAAAAGCAAAACAATGTTGAATCATTAGCTTTCACTTTCCGACAGCAAAGGTGTTCTTCATTCAGAAGAATGTAGTTTCAGGAAGAATATAAGTTAATTATGAAAATATAGCAAGAATTCCCCTTTTGAGAATAAATGTGAATGTGCAACCTCGACTAATAGCAAGATCGAAAAGAATAAGAAGGATTAAAAAAAGCATAATTACTAACAACTAACAAGACACTTATCGCTTTATTTTAGCACTCTTACTCACCAAAGCATTGGATAATGGACGGTAGTCATCATTGGACATCCCAACTGGAATCCTAAGCAACAACTTCATCGCACTCTTACTCATAAAAAGAAGTATAAGAAAGTTGAAATGACATTTGTGGAGCACAATAATCAGTCATAAAACTTGAAGTAAGAGTGTCACCTCCATGTTCTTAAGGCCCTGTAAGATTTGATTCACACACTTAGCATAGTTAGCACAAGAATTTCCATCAGGAGTTGGAAGAACGCAATGCTGCAGAACAATAAAAAAAAAATTAGGAAAACGTTATGCAGCTCCCAATAAACGAAGGTATTTGTTGTTGACTATAAAGCATGACACATGGCCGGATCAAGGCTTATGTCTATAAATCAATGACTTTAGACCTCAACAGAAGTTAACTAAGTATTACTGGCTAATTTCTTTTTTATCTAATCTAATAATAATAAAGGTCTCTCATATTAAAAAAAATAAAACAATGTATAACTTTCTTCCTGTACAAAAAAAAATCCTCTCACTGAAAGCAAAACAATTTCTCACAAAGTTTACTTTATGTCTCACTCACTCCTGGGCGACCACCCTGGCACGACAGAATATCATTACATGCAGTCTGGAAACAAATATGAATCAGTGATCCTCTTTCATTTGGTAATTTACACCCAAAATAAATTTTCTAACGTTCAAAGTCCTAATCAAACAATTACAGAAGTCCAATGCTTTCTTCCAAGGAAATTTAAAATGAAACATTCATGACTCCAGCAAAATAAGAAATGGTTTCAAACATAACCCATAAATGTGTAAAATTGCGCATTCCACCGAGTAATCAAGACCAAGGTCAAAAATACAGATATGAAATTTACTAAAATTTGGTTCCGTCATCACACCTTAACAGAGAGATAGGAAGCCCATTCTATTTGTTGTTTCAGAATAGCTTCAGCATTCACCCTAACATTTTCATCTTCTGAATCCAAGTCTAACCATGGCGGACTAATTTTTGCTGAATAAATGCAATAAATCATATCAAAAGCATGACATGGATTATTGAATCTGGCAACATCGTCAATAAGTTTTTTACTTATTTCACTTCCACTTAATTTTTATGAAATACAGCCAAACATGTTAAAACTAGGATAAAATCCCACCTATGGTGCCCAAAGACATGCAATGTAACAAAGTCAGTTTAATTCTTGAGACAAAATAAAACATTACAATGTTATCAAGATTAAAGGAAAATAATCAAGTTGACATCAATTTGCATAGTAGATTGATTATTACCAAAAGGAGTTCTCTGGAAGGACGCGTGATGGTATCCTTTGTGTAGTACATAAAATTTAAAATGTTCTTATCTAACACCTAATAAATTTAAAGATACAATTTTTTTTGTGGAACTTCAAAGATACAGACAGTTGTGTGATTTTGTTAGACCTTAAATAAATACCATCTAAACTCCTAAGTAGCTTCATAACTTTAAGAAACGAACACACAACAAACTAGCACACCGAGAAAGGTAAAATGAGCATTATTTTTCTTGAGCATTATTCATTACAGTTCTCATTTTCTCTGTTTACAAGGAGTGAGAGATATTTATCAAGTAAAATAATAATGGATGAATCATGAAACTATCAAAGTAGTAACAATTTTAAATTATGAAAATTTTGAAATTCATACCAAAAAAAGGAGTAACTCATACCAAATACAAGACCAGCCCATTGACCGTAGGTAACGCCCGTGTTTACCCCAGCATATGGCAGAAGCTGTCTATCGAGGGTAAGAGCTTTATCCTTGTTTGGCGCATAACCTGTATACATCTGAAATTTCAAGAGGCCAATGTCATTTTCCAATTTAGTATAATTCATTCAAATTTAATTTATATACACCGTCAGTGTAGAGAACTTTTACACCGCTAATCAATCATAATCATCTTTTAAAGTCATAGACATGATTGATTGTGATGCGCTGAAAGTGTAATTTGTTTTACACAAACCACATGAAAATTAAACTCAACACATTCATTCCTTTTTTTCAGAACATTTTGTAAGCAAAAAAAGTATATAATAGTCTTAACATTGGATTTTAATTTATATATAGCAAATTAAACTCCTTAACATTAACAACTCAAATTTTCAAAAAATAAAAATCACATTAACATCTACAGAAGAAAACATAATTTGTCTTCAAATTAAAGTTAAACACCTCAGAATCCAATGAGATTGAAATGTAAACTGCATAATTCAACCATCTCCCCTAAAACCTAAATTTCATGCAAAGTGCTAAATGAATATGAAGAAAAATAAAATGGAAAGACGAACCAGAGGACAAAAAAGGAAATCGAAGTCTCCATGACGGACATTGACATCAAGAGCACGTTTAACGTCGAATGAGAACGGTACCTCTATACCGCACAATTGCCCAAATCTATTATCTAGTGCATGTCCGAGAGGCATTTTCACAAACCTTCACTTGCAAATGTGTGAAAAACGGAAAACGAAAGATGGAGAGAGCACAAGGAGAGAGTCAGAGAAAGAAAAGAAAGAGAGTTGAAAGTGTGAAATTGCGAACGAGATACTCTCAAGATTCAGAGTGTAACGAACTCGTGATTGAATGAAGCGGGAACGAAGAGTAACCAACCGTCGTTTTTTTTACCGTTACAAGTTACAACAAACTACTTGAATCGGTTACGGGTTGTAAGAGCGCTTTCCATTCCAGCTCAGCTTCTAGAATCTTTTTCTTTTCTTTTTGGTAGAAAAACGCTTCCAAAATCTTCTAAGAGCGACCGTACCATGGACTTTGCATATACGTGGAAGGAGGAAACCGTCAAATTGCAGTATTTTCAGATAAATCGATGAGATCATGAATTATAAGGTTTAATTTTCAAATTGTCTCTTGGAAAAAGTTTTATTGAGTTGGTAAATTAAACTAACGTCAGTCACATCTTGCAAAAGTAAATATTATTAATCACCAAATGATTATGATTTATTAGAAATATAAAACTTTTTATATTCATATATAAATTAAATTTTTTATCATAATTATCTATATAATTGTTTATTTAATTGGTTTTTATTTGTGTCGATTGTGTAAAAACAAATTACATCAAAAATGCATGAAAATTAAATACTTTATCAAATGCGTAAAGCTAAATTGTCAAATTGATTCATATATAGACCTAAATATATATAATTGTTTTTGTTCAAATTTCTTTACCATTTTTTCTGTATAAAAAAAATTGTCAAATTAGTTCATATTTAATCATTTACTACTAATTAGGATATTATATTAAATAATTTACTTTTTTTTACTGTCGATTTGAATTTTAAACAACTCACTATCACTTGATTACTAACATTAAATTAAATTTGTATTTTCATCTTTATATTTAACCACTTATTATTAGAACCATCGATATGAGCATTGTATTGTTAGATAGAATCAATAAAAAAAATTTAAATATTTATAAATTTAGAGACTTTGTTTGAAAGCATCATACAAAGTATAGGACTAATTATATGGTTTATCTTAAGTATGTAGCTATCTCAACTGATTTGAAATAAAGGTTTGAAATATAAACTTTGTAAACATGTCAAAGAACTATTAATCCAATCAAAGTAAACATAACTAAAAGGCCTTTTTGCTTAAAGTCCAACACCAATACATTTTTTAGATATCTTCCACATGTTTTATGTTGACGCAGAGCCACTAAATAATGCGCGATTCCTCTTGATTTTGTATAACCCAAGAAGTTGCCAATCAGATCGAAGTGCTTACTAATATGCAGTTTGTTAGTTTGCATTAAATCTCCAAAGCACCATGAATGTTCATTGCTCCAAAATGATCATTACAGGTTCAATTCCTAGCCATTGATAGATATTGTCCCAAACTTGCCTAGATTTCAAACATGAGAACAATAGACATTCTAATGATTCCAATTGTTCAAAGCAAAAAGTACTGCATAGTGAATGTGTAAAGAGTTGGTCCAATCCTACAAACCTGATCTATAAGTATTTTTGTAGTCTTGAGATCTACTCTAACTTTGATGAGTCACCCAAAACTAAAAAAATTAATTAAAAAAAAAAAAGTAACCTATTTTACATGAGCCTTCATCCAACCACACATACTTTTGAGGGTATATTACTCTTTCAAATCCAATTTAAATCTTCATATAAGTGTTATACAATATTGTTACATAAATGATTTTATCTTCGTTTGACTCGGCTTTCACCTCCACTTTTCAAATTACATTACATTTTACATTTTACTTAAAATCTCATCCATTTAGATTTTTTTTAAATTAAAAAAATAAAAAATCATATTTAACTGAAATCTTAACTACTTATGTTTTCCAAATAAGTTTCTATCGAGTAATTTAACAATGACTTTTTATCTATTAATTATATTTTGTTACCTATTAAAATTAAATTTTTCATAATGCATTTATGTTTAGAAAATTTTAAATTTTGAGTTTTTTAAAACACAAATTAAATCTGGAGATCTAGGATATTTTTTTTTAAGTGTGAAAATGGTAGTTTAGGTAGAAAATGGGGTAAGGGATAAAACTAAAGGAGTATGTAGTAAAATTTCCTTGGTTTGCGGTTCAAGTTTTTTCACTTCATACTAGTCCTTTTAAGTCTCAAACTTTGGTTTTTAAGTTTTTTTTTTT
>JBBPBT010001185.1:2350676-2362666 GCA_037974875.1 Cicer bijugum
TTTTCATTTCTATTGATGTTAGTTTTTCGTTTAAGTGTCTCGAAAGTTTTTTATATCGATATTATATTGTTGTGATTATAGGTTTAACATAACAAGCATAAGATGAAAGAAATCAAGGAAATATTAGATGGATTAAAATAAAAATCTTATATAAAGAATGAATGTGTTTAATATTTATAATTTAAATTATTAAAATGGAACGAAAAGAATCATAGTAATATCTCACTTGTGACTATTTTTTTTATAAATGAAATTCTTAATTTCTTTTAAGAAATAGAGATGATCTTCATACTGCATTTGCTACTTAGTTTTGTTCTTTAACAAACCATTTACTACTTAGTCGCTTTGTTTAAAATAGAGTCTCCCCCTCATAATTAGTCTAAGAACTTATGTTCTATATACACATTGAAAAGAGGAAAAAAGATCTAAGCAATACCCTTGCAACAAAAAAGAAAGAATATATTCATCGATAAGGAATCTTCTTTTTTAAAACAACTATGTAAGTTATCGCAATATATACTGCTGAAGCACAATATACGTGCTTAGAGAACCATTTAAATATATTTACATTTAAATTTCAGTTAATTGTTAGCACCATGCATTAAAAGTAACTTACAAAAGTACCGAACTATACTGATGCAAACATATTGGTTCAAGTTCAACTATAGAAACAAACTTGAGTTGCTTACATAACTTCAACACCAGAATTAGATTCACCCTTATTTCCTTCTTCTTGTTCTTGAAAATAATCCTCCCGAACATTATCTGCTAGCATAAGCGCAACCAACCAAAAGAGAGATGAATCAAGAGATAAAAAAGCACCACCTCCCAAGAGACCGGTTTTAGCTGTAGGGCATTCGTAATTGACATCAAGATGCACGTTACTTGTCAAGTGAATTTGTTCGGTGATTGCTGGCCATAACAAGAACATTGCAGCTAATCCAGCAGTAAATCTGGTAAAGATGGTTTGAAGTTTTCATTTTAGTCAAAAAAAATATAAATAAATAAATAAATAAAAAGGCGAAGAAATTAGGAATACTTACAACGCAATGTTGAAGAATGCTGTGAAAGAAGTGTGTTTTAACAAAACCCCTTGTGGAACAACCTTTCCTTTGTAAGGGTAAAACAAAGATAGATACCCAACAACAGTGGAGGCAATAAGAAATATTACGGAAAGACACCCCAATGCAACAGTTGGATCAGATGGATAATTGCACGTTACAGAGACACCGTCGTCACCACGTACTGGTGTTCCAGCTGCAGGCTGTAATTAATGTAACAACAACAAAATGCATGCATTGTTAATTCATTGTGGTGTACTTGTAAATATAAAGTTATTTGTCCACAATCAAAATAAAAAGTTTCTAATAAAATTCATTGTTGTTTTATTACCTTCTTGTTTTCTGCAATAACCCCGAAAAAGAAAGATGCGACGCCAAACGCTGACACAATCGAGGACATCTGTTTCACCGTGGCGCCGGCCATTGTGTCCTACAAGAAAGATATGCAGATTGAAATGATTAACAAGATATAATTAAGCAACATTAAGACAATGGAATTACCTGAAATGTGTAGAGCGAGAGGGAGGGAGAGACAAAGTGAATGTTGCGATGTTTGCTTTCTTCTCTCTCGCTAGTTTTGTTGTGGGGGAAGGGAACACACATAAATTGTTGATTAGAGGAGCTAGAAATCCGGGTGCATTAACTTTGTTTAGATGCTAGCAGCGATGACCGTTATTTCTACAATAATTGGTACAATAAGGTCAACCACCAATATGGTTACATTCACCTTTTATTTCTTTTTCTTTCTTTTATTTTAAATTTAATTAATTAATACACTATAGCTTTATTTTTGTGGTCATAAATACACTTCACTTGTTCAAAAAGGGGATTAATGTTCAAAAAGGGGATATCTACATCCAAATCTCTTCACTTGTTGATATGTTATTTATGTAAAGATGGATTAATGCTTATTTTTGAATATTTCTATAAAAGAAATGAAATTATTTATTGAAAATTATTGTTCATTATTCGCATATTTTTAGCAAACGAAATTCTTGCGTGGATTTATTACCTAATTTTGGCATCTCCAACTAGATTTTTGTATGGTAGAATGATATTCCTCTTTTTATATTATCTTCTTTGTTGTAGATTATCCTTATATATGCACCATTTCTTTGAAAGAAAAAATCTTCATGCGTCACTTCACATACCTCCAATCATGTATCACGGATCAGGTCACAAACTATGAACATATAACACAAACCACAATATTAACTATGAATATAAATATGCTTGAGGCATGTGAAGGCATGCATATTGTTCTCGAGGGTTTGCTAGCAATGTGGAACTTGGTGTTTTAAGTTTTTAAGATATAAGCAAAAACTAGATGTTTAACTTGTGCGACGCACAAATTTATTATAAAACATAAAAGAATATAATAGAGATACAATAATATTAAAATTAAAATCTCCCTAACATATCCCAGCATTCAGATTTTACTATAATTAATTCTGCTAGATCCACCATGCTACCAAACAAATTAGAAAATTTCATTAAAATCACTCATATAGGGTGTCACTATGGTTTGAGTCATTCTATTGTGTTCATTGAACTAGTGGAAAGTTCCACTGTGTGTTCATTGACCTCTCCAAAGCAAAACAATAATTGGATATATGACGTCACTATGGCTTCCATATTTTCAAAACGCACATTTAGTTTTAGACTTCAAACATGTATTGCTTTATTTATAAGCAAAAGTTATCATAACTTTTTTGGTTTTTCATATTAACAAAAGTCACAAAAGTTATTGAAATCTATTCATTAATAATGATATACAAATTAAACAAGAAAATAAATGAGATTTTAAAAATACGAAGAAGAAAAATTGAGATAATTCATTATTGGATAAGTAAATTCTCTCATGTGACATAAGAGTCCTTCAGCTTTACTGTTTAGTAAAAGTGTTTCTGTTTCACATGCGCCCTTTGATTTAGTTCACTCTGATGTTTGGGGTCCCTCACCAGTTCTCACCAAAGGTGGATCTAGATATTATGTTTCGTTTATTGATGATTACACTCGTTATTGTTGGGTTTATCTTATGAAAAATCGGTCTGAATTTTTTGACATTTATCATATGTTTCGTGCAATGGTCAAAACTCAACATAATTATGTTATAAAGTGTTTTCGTTGTGATTTAGGTGGTGAATATACCTCTAATAAATTTTCTGAATTACTTGCTTATGATGACACCCTCCACCAAACATCTTGTACTGATACTCCTCAACAAAATGGAGTTGCTGAAAGGAAACACCGTCATACTATAGAGACTGCTCGTTCCCTTTTGTTGTCCGCTTCAGTTCCTAGTGAGTTTTGGGGAGAAGCAGTTCTTACTGCTGTTCATGTTATTAATAGAATTCCATCCTCTATCATATCAGGTTTGTCTCCCTTTAAAAAATTGTATGCTTCTACCCCTGATTACTATTCTTTGAAAGTTTTTGGTTCTACTTGTTTTGTTCTTCGCCCTCAAGTAGAACGCAGTAAGTTATCTTCACGTTCAGCCATGTGTGTTTTTCTTGGTTATGGGGATGGTCAAAAAGGTTATCGTTGTTATGATCCTCATGCAAGAAAATTTTATGTATCTCGTAATGTTGTCTTTCTTGAGCACATCCCTTTTTACTCTATTTCCTCTGATTCTCAAATTACTAAGAGTTCTAAATTAACCCATATTGATCCGTTTGGTCCTAATGATTATGCTTCTAGTGATTGTAATGTTTAGAATTGCAGGACAAATACTAATACTCCACATGATGACATTCCTCTTGCCCCCCGGCTGTCCAACCATCTCATGCGATTGTTGATCCTCCTCGTTACCCCTCTAGTCAACGTAAGTCTACCCAGTTACCTGATTTCGTCTATTCCACTTACTCAACTTTGTTTGTTTCTTTCTTAACCTCTATTCACAGTTTGTCTGAGCCCTCTTCCTATAAAGAGGTTGTTCTTGATCCTCTTTGGCAACAGGCTATGGTAGAAGAACTATCTGCATTGCACAAAACCAATACTTGGGAATTAGTACCTCTTCCTCCTGGAAAACGTGCTATTGGGTCTCGTTGGGTATACAAGATCAAAACTAAATATGATGGGTCAATTGAGCGCTACAAAGCACGTTTTGTTGCTAAGGGTTTCTCTCAACAATATGGTATGGATTATGAAGAAACTTTTGCTCCTGTAGCCAAGATGACCATTATTCGTACTCTTATTGCAGTTGCATCTGTTCGTCAATGGCATATTTCCCAAATGGATGTCAAAAATGCTTTTTTAAATGGTGAGCTTCATGAAGAAGTCTATATGGTCCCCCCACAAGGAGTTTCTCATAATCAAGGGGAAGTATGTAAGTTAAAAAATGCTATATATGGTCTTAAACAGGCTCCTCGAGCTTGATTTGAGAAATTCTCTACTGGGATCACTTCTCTTGGTTTCCGCTCTAGTGAACATGATTCTGCATTGTTTATAAGGTCCACCACTTATGGTCGCATTATACTTTCTCTATATGTTGATGATATGATTATTACAGGTGATGATGTTAATGGAATCAATGAGTTGAAATTGCAGTTAGCCAAACAGTTTGAGATGAAGGACTTGGGAACTCTTCGCTATTTCTTGGGGATTGAAGTTGCCTACTCTCCTAGAGGCTACCTTCTTTCTCAATCCAAGTACATTGCCAACATTCTTGATCAGGCTCGTCTTTCTGATACCAGAGCAGCAGATACTCCTCTTGAGTTGAATGTGAAATATGCTCCCTCGGATGGTGTTCCTTTACCAGATTCTACTTTGTATCGTACTTTGGTTGGCAGCTTAGTGTATCTTACGATTACCAGACCTGACATTGCTTATGTTGTTCATGTTGTTAGTCAGTTTGTTGTCTCTCCCACTATAATACATTGGGCAGCAGTTGTTTGTATTCTTCGTTATCTTCGAGGAACTCAATTTCAAAGCCTTCTCTTTCCATCGTCATCCTCATTAGAGTTACGAGTTTATTCTGATGTTGATTGGGCTGGTGACACCACAGATCGTAAATCTACCACATGATTTTGTATCTTTCTTGGAGACTCTCTTATTTCTTGGAAGAGTAAGAAACAAGACATTGTATCTCGCTCCTCTACAGAAGTTGAGTATCGTGCTATGACATCCACTACCGCTGAAATAATTTGGTTGCGTTGACTTTTGTCTGATATGGGTATCTCTCTTTCTGAGCCAACTCCGATGCACTGCGATAACAAGAGTGCTATTCAGATTGCTCACAACTCGGTCTTTCATGAACGCACCAAACACATTGAGATTGATTGTCATTTTACTCGTCATCATCTTCAGCATGGAACCATTACTCTACCGTTTGTTTCTTCTTCTTTACAGATTGCTGATTTGTTCACAAAGATGCATTCCATTAAACGTTTCCGTTTTTTAGTTGACAAACTCTCGATGCTCAATGTTAATGCATCGTGAGTTTGAGGGGAGATGTTAGATAATATTATTATATATTATTAATAAGGGTACTTTAGACATTTCTATTTTTTGTATATATACTCATTGTAATCCTATTAACTATTAGTTTTGGTTCATTCTATGTTATGAAACCCTATCTTCTTTCTCTTTTCATTGTTAACAAACAAGAAAATCGAAATGAAATAAACAAATAAATGAGATTTAGATTATGTTTGAATTGATGAGATAAAATAAAACGGAGTGGTGTGAAATGAGATTTCATTGTTTGTATTTAAAATAAATAAATAGTATAGAATGAGATATCATGGAATCCATTCCATCTCATTTTTATTCTCTCCCAATTTGTGGTGTATAAGATGAACTTTTTCAATTACAAAATTATCCCCTATTATATTTTTTAAACAAAACACACAAATCAAAACAAAACAAAAAAAAACACCTACACGACAGGGTGATGTTTGTGGAAGATGACGAATTGCTAGCGATAATGACACACCTGCAACTTTGCTTCATTGCTTCCACTTGTTCTACCGTTTGCTTCTCTTTCCCTATTGTTAGTTCCTTTTTCTTTGAAGCTACTCTTTAATTGCATACCCATCTTCTCCTATTTCCAATTTTGGATTCATTAACGTGGCTTCTTAATTTTCTATCACCAACTTCAAGTTCTCCCTTATCATTTACTGGGGTACTGTAGCTTTTGTTTATGACTATAGTATGTTCTTTTCTTTATTCAAATTGTATCCCTTTTTTAATTTATAATTGTAATTTAAGCGAAATTTTAATTTATTGCATATATAAAGGCAAAAGTGGAAAATAGTGTCTTCAATCTACATAAAGTGTTTTGAATATGAAAACTATCTACATGAAGTGTTAGTTTAAACATTAGAAAAAGTTTATATAAGGGTAAAAATGAAATAAACAAGTTATAACTCATTTCATTAATTCAATTTTTCAAACAATAGAATCATGACTTTGTTTCTTTCCATCGTAAAATTCTCAAACAAATTAATGAAAATTCTATTTTATTTTATTTCATCCTGCTTCACTTTGTTCTTCTAATTTTACTCATTTTAAAAGATTCAAAAGGAGCATTAAGGGTGGAGATTAAAAAACATGAGAAATATGAATAAAAAGTTAAGAGAATCTATTCACCTAAGATTGGGGAGTGAATTCTCTTATATGATGTGAGAGTTCATTATAATCTCTACCATCTTTTTTGACAAATAGAAAAATAAATAAATAAGATTTAAGGATGGAGATTTTAAAAACACGAGAAAACTCAAGGGAAAAGCAGATTCAAAATAAAGGTTGTGTTTTAATTTTAATTTACTTAAATTGCTTAAAAAAAAACTATCAATATGACTTGTTAAGATAATTTGATTTAATGTGAGTGTAAACACCAATTTTGATAATTGAATATGGGATGCGTCGTCACAATAATTTTTAATATATAGTTATTTTGATCTTTGAGTATGTCTTTAGTTAATTAGTTAAATTTTTAAATGTATTTTTTGTTTGTCGATTTAGTCATTAAAATTACTAACAAAAGTGATATAAGAAATACATTTGTAATTTTATTACATCATTTGAAAGTGTTTTACACGTTATAAGATCAAAATATCTTTTTATAAGTGAATAAGATTAATGATATTTCTACTATTTTAAAATTAGTTACACTAAATATAAGTTTGATTTATACTTTTGAATGAATCAAAATTGATTTAAAATATGCATAATTAATTTTGATATTTTTTTATTGTTTTCGAGTTAATTATTCTAGAAAAAAAGAGTAAACACAAACTATTATTACATTTTTCCAATAAGTACTCTTTCTTAATTTCAGATATAAACAATTTTAAATTAATAAAATTAATGTATGTGATAAAAAAAATTAAAAAAAAAACTAAATACATCGATTTTTCCTAACGCATAATTACTTATATTAGTTAGAGAAAATATATACATACAGTAAGTGTATATATCTATAGTAATAGTATATGCATATACACACCAAATGGGAGAGGAAAATGTGAAAGAAATATAAAGCCGTCGAAAAAACCCAAATGCCTAAACTCCACCTAGAAAACCCTCTACAGAAAGTCCCCTAATCAGTATCCCACAAAATCATTATTTTTAAAAAAAATCGTGGCAAAATCTTGAGAGAAAAAAATTCGAGCAAAAATTTTATTATATTGATTTTTTTTAAAACGAAAAACAAATTGATTTTTTTGTTGAAATTTTGGAGAAACAAAAATCCAAAAATATTATTTAATCTACAAGATTTCGTGAAATTTTTAGTTTTGGAAACTTTATTTAGTACGACCTTTTAACCATAAAGTTCTTTAGCCTTTTCATCGTGCAGATTAGATTTAATATATGGATTAGATTTAATAAATAATGTACTTATAAATTAACACCTATTGAAATAGAACTCAATGTGGGAGTATTTGAAATTAAGTAAACACTCATTTTTGTTCTTGAAAATGACATTGTCACAATATTTCTTAAAAGAAAAAATAAATAAATTAATGTTAAATTTTTACCATAATTTTGTTAGTTTGATTAACTGTCCAAATTTTTTATACATCATGTCTTCTATCAATGAAGACTACAAAGCTTCTCTTGAGCAGAAGTCTTGTTAGTCATTATAAAATATAGGTATGACTTCTCTTTTGATTACTATAGCAAAGTAAGGGATTAAAAACAGAAGAGATGTCATTTATTCTCTGTCACGTGTCAAAAATTTGATTAATTTATAAAATTAGCAGATTTATGATAGAAATTTATTAACATAAATAGTATATTCATAATAAATGACTAATTTAAATATTTTAATTTATTTTCTATATTTCAATGACCGTTGTATCAGTTTCTATTATTTTTTAAAATACAGATTTAGGTAAAGACTTTTTGTTATTTTTGGATAAGCCATTGGGACAGCGATGCGTTGGAAAAACACCTTAAAAGTCTTAAACGTTAAGACTATGACTGTACGCACCTAGCACGTCTAATCATCTTACAATTGGAAACTATGTCATCACCCTTCTTTTGTTCCTTTTAATTTATTACTATATTAATTAATAAACACAAACTTATCATTACATTTACAGGCAGCATAGCAAGTTTTTTATATAAAAAATATATATATACAGCCTAGCAATTTGTTGATAAAAAAATGAACATAAAATCTTAGCTATTCTCTAGTATTGGTTCTCTACAAATGAATAATAGATTGAAGAAAGGTACTATTCGGGGAACGGCCACATCCGACAAGAAGACTATGATCATCCAGCAACGCAGTAAATATTTCTCCAATATTCACAAGATATAATCAAAGCTTGACAAATATTTTCCATATTTAGAGTCAGTTATCAAACTTCCAATAACCAAATATATAGAGATATAGGAAACTTTTTAGATTCAACATATGACACGATTAATAAATAATTTTTTTAAGTGTGTCCTGTCTATATCACAATCTAAATGATAATACATTTTTATAAAGAAAATACAAATTTCAAATACTAATATAATATGTTAATAAAAGTAAGAGAAAACATTCATTTTGATCATGAAAATTTAAGAGATCTATTAAAGTCTTTGAAAAAATAAAACACTGTTTAGTATTTAAAAAATAAATACATCAGGTTAGATTAGTTTCTGAAAAATTTTAAAATACCTAATTAAGTCCTTAACAAATTTAAAATATATTTTAATACTAACAAAATTAAACGCGATAATTTAGTTATTAACTTAATTTAGGAAAATAAAATAAAATATAGTGTTATTTTATCTAGATAAACTACGAGTCTAAGATATAAATTTTTTTGATTTTATACGGGTCTGCGATTCTGAATGTATTACTTTTGCCGTCTCATTCTCACAATTTTCTTCTTCGCTCTTGCATTTTTTAAGGTGCAATTTTCATGTACTGTTCATGCGATTTTTGTTTTGTTGTTGATATTTTTTGTTTGGCATTTGTGATTTATGGATATTTTGTTTATCGTTGAAAGGATTTTTGGTTTTTACTCCGTCATGTTGTGGTTTTTTGTTTTTGTTCTTGTTCTTTGCTATTTTATGTGAATTTCTTATTCAAATTTAAGTGACAAGCACAAATTAGCTCAAGAAATGAGAAGAAATTAGTTGGGTAAAAATAGGATCATAGTGTTCTAATGCACAAATGAAACACAAAGAGTACATAAACATAAAATTATTATGTGCAAGACAATTAATTACCTCATATTCCAATTAGCTAAATTCATCATTCTCTTTGATGGATTATGCAATTAATGCATCTCGTGACTCCAAAGTCCTCAGGAATTTATTTAAAAATACTACTTCTTTTGCATGGATTATGTGGCAATATTCAAAAAGCACTACTAAAACCAAATTTAAAGCACACATGAAGAGATTGAAAACACTAAATAAATGAGCATAAAGTTACTCAAACAACATTGACTCCACAACACAGGTGAATGCCTATTACAATTATTATCCTAAGTTGGATAACATCACCAACAACATGTGTGAAGGCTGGAACAACAAGATTGTCAAGTATAGAGAGAAACTAATTTTAACAATGTTAGAAGAGTTAAGGTGTTATTTGATGAGGATGATTTCATCTCATAAAAGGGTCTTAGCCATATGCAAGGGAATATTACCACCGATTCAAAAAAAAATGACAAATTGAAGGTAAGAGCAAAAAGTGGACACCTACCTCGATAGGTGAAGAGGGCCAATTTGAGGTTCACAGACCCAAGTCATCAGTTGGAGTCAACATAAAATTATGTACTTGCACTTCTCAATTATGGTAACTAACATACATGCCTTGTGAACATGTCATTGTAGCTAATGAGCATTACATTCAACCTGTCAAAAGCCAAGGATATTGGGTTATCACTACCACCCAAAATCAGAACCACCAAAGCTAAAAAGGTCGATTCGGAGACCAAATTAGCGTATGAAGAAAGACTTTGTATCAGAAGATATGTCCGGGAGTCAACAACACAATTAAAAAGGAGGTACAAAGTGACTTGTCTAAATTGCGAATAAAATGAACATTAGGAAAAGACATGCAAAACTGAGACCTTTCAAGATGTGAACAGAGTCAAGAAAACAATTAATCATGGAATCAAGATACCACTATTTAGATAAATGTGTCATTTCAACTATCAACTATGATTCACATATGTTTTTGTTTTGGACATAATTTTTGATATTTCGTTTTGATACATGCTGGTACACAAATATTTTGTTTTGATACATGTGAGTACATAGATATTTGGTTTTGGTACATACCTTTTTTATATCTTATGTTTTGGATCATTTTGGATACCGTTGTGAAATTGGTCTTCCTATTTTAAAAGTCGACAATTTTGGTCATTCGTTCTGATTTTTTAACTAAAAAATGATTATGTGAGATATTTTAAATAACGTGACATATGATATGATAATGTAAAATGATTAACACCCATGAAATTAGAATAAAACGCACTAAAAATTTGGCTTTCAACTTCGAAATTTTTTCATATTTTAATTTAATTAATGACATATAAATAACTAATTCATTTATATGGTTATATGTCAATTCCATATTTTTTAGTTCAAAAATCTAAAGGAGTGACAAAAACTGTCGACTTTTAAAATAGATGGGTCATTTTCGTGAATTGGTAATATTTGAGGTATTAAACTCATAATTAATCTTAAATTATATTATAATTTAGTGAATTTTATGTTGCATATATTAAATTGTTAATTTTAATTATTGTTAGAGACTTAATTGTCTATTTTGAATTATATTAAGTCTTTAAATTTTTAAAAACAATTGCCAATGAAATAGAACATTTGACAATTTTTTTTATAAAAATGAAGCTGGCAATATTAAAAATAAAAAAGAAACAGCAATTTAAAAAATCTATAAAAAAATGAGTTGACAATTTAAATAAATAATTAAATGAGTTGGAAATTTAAAAAAAATATATAAAAAAAATGAATTATATATTCCATATAATCATTAAAAAAAATTATAATAACGCCATGTAACTGATGACCGAGTTAAAATTAAAATCGTCCAACCATTTATAAAATGAGATAAAGTTAAAGGCCTAAAATTATAATTTTGAGACTAGGAGACCATAATTGTTAGATCTTTGAAATTTGGGGGCCTAAAATGCATTATAACCTTAAGATAATATACAAATTAAATAGAGAGAAAACTACTTCTATCAAATTATATTTATTAGATATTTATGCATTATCAATATCGTTAATATATAATAAAATATATTGATTGAAAGTGATATAAACAATATTAATTAAATTATACAATTAGAAAAATATATATTAAAAATTGAAAATATCATTTATTTTAAAATAATATTTGTGTATAAATTAGTCAATTGTTGTGGAACAGAGAGAGTATTATAATAAATAATCTTTTTAGACAAAACATATTAGATGTTTATAGATGACTCATCATTGATTTTATAG
>JBBPBT010001185.1:2368316-2393031 GCA_037974875.1 Cicer bijugum
ATATATATATATAAATTATTAAATCCTATTAATTAACAATAAATATAATAACTTTAAGCGCTCTATGCATATTTAATGCAACAAAAGACTATTTAAAGCACTACTAATGTCTTTTATTGGCTTTGCTAGATGTTTACTAAAGAATATTTTATGTAAAATCAAATTGATTCATATTATTTAATTTAAGAGATTCATTGTTATTTTATAGATTTGAAAGACTATATTGGTCGATGATTATAATTTTAAATATTAATATGAATGTAAATTTGTTCTTTTATTAAATGTAATTGTCAAACTAGTTTACGCTAACATACATGTTATATTTTTTCTTAAAAAGTTTATTATAAAAATAATTTATATTAATAGTTATACTAGTTTACATTAACTATTTTTTATTTTTTATTTTTTTGACTTCTCATAAGTTCTCTCTATCGAAACTAGTTTTATTGAAAATTTATTAGAAACTCAAAATGGATATTTATTTTAATAGAGATTCAAATTCAAATTTACTATATTGAGTTGGTCAAATCCAATCATATTGGTATTTACACTAGCTATTCTAATAAAGAATTAATTGATAAATTTCTTTTGAAATTTTATTTTAGTTTTACAAATATCATAATGTGCAATGGAGTACTTTATAAGTTTTTCTGAATCAACCTAGAATACACTCTCTCACCAAAAATGCGAGAAGCACATTTTTGTTTTTTTTTTCTTTCGGAAAAAGAACAAAGTTGTCTATGATCTCATTTATGCCATTAATAAAAAAACTAATACTTACTCATTATGTTTTCAATTCTATACTTTGCCAAAGAGAAAAAACAAAATTGAAATGCAAAACATGCTTAAGGGAAGTTTTGGTTTTTTGGTTTTAAAAAAATAAAAATAGTTTTTAAAAACAATATTGTAAAACATTATAATCAATCAAGTTTTTAATTTTTAAATAGAGAAAACTGTTTTCAAAAACTCACTCAAAGATGCCCAAAATAGAGGAGCACAATTCAACTTCCACCTATTTCCACTAAAAATTCAATTTACTTTTTGAATATGATGATAAAGATGAATCGTAGGTTTATATCAATTTCATATAACCATTAATTATTGGATGCAGAAAGGAACACAAAATTTCACATCTTAAAAGACCCTAAAATTATGTGGTTTAAGTAGAGTCCATTAACCTACTTTTTCAAATTTATTTTTCATATTTAAAAGAAAAAATAATTCAAACTTTTAATTCTATTTTTTGAAAAACAAATAATTTAAAAATTTATCAATTTTTTTTGGAGAACATTAAAAAAAAACTTTCAATGTTTTTCTAAGTTTTAAAAAAAATTAATTAATTTCTTTTTTAAAAAACGCTACTTTAAAATTTTTTATAAGAAATAAATTTCAATCAACAAAATATTAAGTTCATGAACCCCTCAATTTAGCTCATAAAAATAATGAAATAATTGAGGATCTTTAAAAAAATCATCTCAAAAGAAAATATAATATTCAATGGAAAGTAGAAGGCTTTTCAAGAGAAACTTTGAACTTTGTGACTTAATTGAAAACTCTAGTCATGGAGAAGAAGAGGAAATAAATATGGTGAGGATGTCTATCTTTACATTTGGTGAAACCTTTAGATCTAATGGCTAAAATTAGTCTTACATGGTGCAAGATCCATTCAGGTTGTGGCCATTTATCTCACATAGCTATTTCCATGTCCATTTATGTTGCAAAATATTTAATTTTGAAAGGAATCTGCATAATATTTTCTTTTAGAAAAATCTTTTTAAGTTTAACAGTAGCATAATGAAAGTAATATATTAGTAACCGTTAGATAATATTATTATATATTAGTAGTAAGTGTATTTTAGACATTTCTATTCTCTCGTATATATACTCATCGTAACTCTATTAATTCAATTTTGCTTCATTTTATGCTATGAAACCTTAGAGTGATTGTCTCTCTTCTTTCTCTTTTTATTGTTAACATGGTATTAAAGAGTTTTGGTTGATTTTAGGATCTATTGTAGAGAAGAGAGAGACAATTTTGATAGGAAAGATAACTACAAAAAATAAATGAGAAGAGTAATCCTATTCTCGATTTTGTTAAATCAGTCTCAGTAAAATATCGATTACACATTCGTTAACCGTTGGATCGTGCTGATTTTTGGATGGCAGGTTTGTAACATTCATGTCTTCGTATTCAACGGTCGGATCAGGGAAACGACATCTTTAGAGGGAGAAAGCATGCTAGCACAACACTCGATTATCCCTAATTTATTTTGTCTCAGTAATTGTGTTTGTCGTATTTTTCTGTCATTATTTGTTATGACTGGTGCTAAGGATGATTCTCTTCAAGCTGTTAGTGTTCTCCTCAATAGACAAAATTACTCTTATTGGAGTTATGTAATAAAAAAATTTTGATTGGAAAAGATAAATTTTGTTGATGGAACTTATGTTAAGCCTATAGATAAAAAGGTTGAAACTCAATATGCAAATAATTTGAAAACTTGGAATATTAATAATTCAAAAATTATTAGTTGGATTAATAATTCTATTAAGTTGTCTATAGGAGTGCAACTAGCAAAATATGATACTGCTAAAGAGATTTGGTATCACTTAAAACGTTTGTATATTCAGTCTAACTTTGCAAAACGCTATCAGTTGGAAAGTGATATTAGAGCCCTTAAGCAGAACAATATGATCATTCAAGAATTCTTTCCGACTGTGACTAATTTGTGGGATCAATTGGCTCTTATGGAATCACCTGAGTTGAAAGTTGTCGAAGCATACATTGATCAAATAGAGGAGCAACGTCTGGTTTGGTTTCTGATGGCTCTTCGTGATGATTTTGAGGGCATTATGTTGAGACAAAATCTCTCTCAAATGATTTTAATAATAACAAAATTACTTAATAGATTATGATTGTGGTTAATGACTAATTTGTACTTTTAAGTGAATTCTTATAAGAAAACAGGTTAATCATTAATAAGATCAAAAGGAGAAAATTCTGACTCAATTCATCAAATGTTCAAAATTGGAGGATAAGATGAACCCTTGAGAGGATGACCTTCAAAGATGCATAATATTCATCTTCACTGTAACCATGATTTTTAGTCATGATGAGAAGTTAAAATGGTATCCAAAGAAGAACAAACAAAGCATTTTAATCAAAGAGGTCAGAGGCCAAATTTATTTGGTACGAGGATGAGATGTATGAGATCCAAGGATGGCTAGTACGAGGATAATCAGTACGAGGATGACCAGTACGATGTAAGAAGATGGATCTATAGTCAACATTATTCTCAAAAGTTGAAAACGACCTAACACTTCAACTTACAAAAGGATGTGGCTCACAAAAGTAAAAAATACAGCCTTACATGTCTTGAAGAATGAAAGTAGAAAAGGACATCTCATGACCAAGTACCTAGGAGGTTTGAATTTCCTACACGAGGATGGACTGCATTTGTCGAAGGACAGCTGGATGACAGTTCTGCAATTAGGATCAAAGACCTTGGACTTTTTGATCAAGTCCCCCAACGGTCATAAGATGTTTGCCACATGGAAAGAGCACCACAATATCTCTATAAAAGGTAGGGAGCTCTCTATTATCAGACACACAATAATATTGCATAAAAAAAATCAAGTATCTCAAAGCTATCAAGAGCAATATCCACCATCTCTGTATACTTTATATAATCCTTCACTAGATCTTTGAAATATCTTTTTAGAAAGTGTTTAAGTAAAGAGAAAGAATCATACACATATCACTTTGTAATTTCCACGTGAGTTTCACTTGGAAATAGTTGGAACTTGTTTGAAACAAAATTGTAAGCTTGATGAGGCTAACAAATACACAAAGTGTAATCAACCTCTGAGAAAGGTTAATCAGTTTGATCATTAGTAAAAACTCACAAGTGTGTGAGGACTGGACGTAGCTTTCATTGAGTGAACTAGTATAAAAGTTGTGTATGTCACTGCCTATTCCCTCTCCCTTTTTTTTTCAGCTTAAATTCAAAGGTTTAGATTTCTATCCTCGCAATTCACATCCTCCCTTAGAGGATACCTTTTTAAAACACGTGAAAAAACCATTTTTAATAACAAAATCCCTATTTAACCCCTTTTTAGTGATATTTAGCTACATCAATTGGCATCAGAGCAAGGTTCTCTAAGAAAAAATGTCAAAAGCTAAGTATATTTCTGAAGGAGGATCATCCAACCGACCTCCCTATTTTGATGGCACAAATTACTACCACTAGAAAGGTAAGATGAGACTATTTCTCATATCACAAGATAACAACATATGGTATGTGGTTGAAAACGGGGATCACGTCATCAGAACCAACAACACAAACGCAACATCCGATGAGAAACCTCAAGCACATTGGACGTCATATGAGAATGCTAAGGTACTCCTAAACTCTAAAGTTCATTTATTTCTAACGTGTGCTTTGAGTAGGGAAGAATATGACAGAGTTGAAGAATGCAAAAACGCTAAGGAACTCTAGGACACTCTAAGAATCTATCATGAAGAATCAAGTCACGTAAAAGAAGCAAGGATTGACATGGGAGTTAGAGATTTCGAACTATTTGAAATGAAGGAGGAAGAAACCATTGATGAAATGTTCTCAAGGTTAACAATCATACTAAACAACTTGAGATCTCTTAGAAAGGTATACTCCGTTCAAGAGAGGATAAGAAAAATCCTAAAGAGTTTACCAAAAGAATGGAGACCAATGGTGGTTGCTATCATAGAAGCAAGAGACTTGGCGAACATGAAATTAGAAGATCTGGTTGGAACTCTAAGAGCTTATGAACCATTGTTGCTAGAAGATAAACCAAGCAAAAAGGGAAGAATGATTGCTCTAAAAACCAGCTAAATAGAAAGTTCATCCTTCAAGAAGACTGAAGATATCATAAAAAAGGAAAGCTCAAAGTATCCTCTATCTGAGGAAGAGGATGAACTCACTTTGATTTCCAGAAGAATTCAGAGGATGACAATCTTTTAAATGTCAAACACTTTATCTCATAAATGCGGTTTTCTCAAAAATCAACTTTATGAAATTAAAAAAAAAACTCAATTACAATCAAAGAGGATGATTACACTTTGTGTATTCTTTAGCCTCACCAAGCTTACAATCAAGTTTCAACTATTTCCAAGTGTACCTCATAAGGAAATTACAAATTGATATGTTTATGATAGTTTCTCTTCTCTTAAACATTTTCTAAACAGATATTTCAAAGATCTAGCGAAAGATTATAGAAAATATAAGGAGATAATGGATATTGCTCTTGATAGCTTTAAGATACTTGATCTTTTTATGCCATGTTGTTGTGTATTTTGTAATGAAGAGCTTGTTGCCTTTTGTAGAAGTCTTATGATGTTCCTTCCATGTGCCAAACTCTTTATGACCGTTGGAAAGTCAATTTAAAAAGCCCAAGGTCTTTCCTTATAATTACGAAACTGCCATCCAACTGTCCTTGGACAAATGCAGTCTATCATCTAGTAGGAGGATCAACTCCTTGGAACTTGATCTTGAGTTGTTATTTTCTTTTCTCATTCTTCAAGACATGTAAGGCAATATTTTTGACTTTGTGAGCTACAACCTTTCTGAAAGTTGAAGGGCTAGGTCATTTTCAACTTTTGAGAGTTATGTTGACAATAGAGAGCCATCCTCTTACATAGGACTACCATCCTATTGCATGTGATTCAGAATTTCTTTCTTCAAGACATGTGAAGGCTTCTATTTTTGGCTTGTTTGTTGTTGCCTTTATGTAGATTGACTTACATTTTTTTCATTAATACAAGAATGATATATAGGTATGCTTTTAGCCTTTGCACAGGATAGGATGAGTTGCTTTCAACATTTGAGAATGATGTGGACTTTAAAGAACCGTCCTCCAACATAGTACTGCTATCCTCTTACCTAGTACTGACCATCCTCATACCTATTCTTTTGGCCTTCTGACATCTTTATTTCAAATGTTTTATTTATTCATTCTTTAATATTGTTGTGAGTGCATTTCTTTAATGAATAAAAAACATTTGTTTTGGTGAGGATGAATATTATGCAGATTTGAAGCTTCATCCTCTTCCCAAGGTCATCCTCAGGAATTTGAATCTCTTGATTTGAATCAGATTTTTCTCATTTTTGTCTTAATGATTAATAACCTGTTTTCTTATATGAATTCACTCAAAAACACAAATTAGTCATTGAACACAATCATAATCTTTTAAACAATTTTGTTATCATAAAAACCATTAAAGATATTTTGTCTCAACAATCTCCTTCTTTTTGATGATGACAAAATTTTTTAGATTATGATTTTGAATATGACAAGTTTATGAGATAAAATGTTTATGCTCCCCCTCAATCATATGTGTATTATTTTTAATTTAAAAATAATTACTCTCCCAGAACATATGCCAAAGTTTTTGAAATACTAAGTTTGAACCGTAAATAAACTTCATATTAATGAGACTAATATTACAAGAGTTGGTTCAAAACAACATAAACATTAAAAAGCATAACAAAGGCATTAAAAAACAATTCAACTTAACAATTGGTTTAACACAAAGATAAAGGCTAGATAATCGTAATCATCTCCACCTAAATTGGTCAACAACAAAAAGGATGAGCCACAACGTTACTCGGAGGAGGATGGCTCGTCAGACGAGGATGAAGGAGAAGGGACATGAACAACAGGCGAAGGTTGGGCTAATAGCTCATGTGGATGATCTCCAAGAGCAATAGTAGGAGCCAAATGTTTGGTAACCCATTCAAGAATGAAACCAAATTGAGCCATAGAGTTCTAGAAGAGAGTGAAACATTGAAGAACTTTCTTTTGATCCTTCCTAATTAACTTTAGAAGTTTCATCTTTTTTCTGATTTTGCCTTTCTTTAGTCCTCTTACTAGGGATTGAGTCCTTAGGTTGATTATTTACACTGGAACTCTTGTTTTGAGAGCTCCCAACTTTGTCCTTAGAAGAGTTATTGATCGTAGTAGCAAATAAAGAATTAATGGAGCTGAACAGACCCGTGACCTCAGGGAGAGGTTGGACAGGTTCTTCAATATTTGCAATAGGAGAAATTGAAATGGGTTGCGAAAGATTGAGTGGTGGTATCATACCCGATTATTGCAAACTTTGAGGAGATGCCACAGGCACATCCGCAGGAGAGTTGTGTCGTGAGAAGTGATGATAAGACAAATTCAGATCAAATTATAATTCCTCACCATCTTCCATCAATTGTAGAGAGGTTGGTTCACAGGTATCCTCAAGAGGAGGAACGACATCATGAAAAGAAGTCATATTATTGATTGGTGGAGATTGAGACAGTGTTGGAACATGGGAGTCACACAATGGAGATGGAGTGAGATCAGTGGAGTCACGCACTAGAGATAGAGTAGGATATGTGGAGTCAATGGGTTCCTGAACGATTTGAGAAGGAGCATCCTCGGTTGGAGGTTGAATAATTTATGGTTCAAAGTTTTAAGTGGGAGAGGAGGAATGACGAACTTTCTTTTTCTTAGATGTAGGGAGGTTCATTGATGATGATTTAAGAGGAGTAGAAGTATCAGATTGAAACTTCATTTGTTTGATATTCTTCATAGAGAATGTGTTGTTAAAGTGAATAGAGGGTTCATCATCAAGTGGGAGGTTGAATAATTTGAAAATCTTAGTCAGAATCATCCCATAGGGAGCTGATCGACCCACCATAACAACATTTAACATGAATCACAAAATGATGTGACCTAAGTGGATAGGAGTGACATACATCAGATGATGAATGATCATGAGGTCAAGCTCAATGACCTTCTCAAAATTGCCGGCTCTAGGCACAATAGAGTGCACATAAACGTTATCAAGGATACGACACATAGGAAGGAGGTTGGAAGCCACTTGAGGTTTTGGAGGAGTAATGAGAGTGTTTTAGAAAACAAAGGTCCTAGTGATTAGACACTAAGAGTACCACCTATCTGAGAAACAATAGGCTCCTTCATCACGAATGTCCAGAATTTGACATAACGCAGTGGGGTTGATTTCCATGTGAACCCCTTTTGGTACCATGCTAAAACCAGTGGTGCCTTTTGAACCTTTAAAAGCAGCATAGAAGGCTCTTACAAGGCGAGGATATTGGGGTTCATTTATGCGTAAAAAGGAGGTCCATCCAAGTTGGTCAAAAATTTCCTCCACGTTAAATCCTCCTTGTTTGAGATCAGCAAGGTCAATGATTTTTCCATTGACCACTAATTTGTGTTGCCATTTTGAAACATAGTTAGCCTCCAATTTGGCTGAATCAAATAGTGAAATATTTCCAAACATTTTTGTAGAGGAGGATGGGGGTTTTTGTGAAGGAGGTTTAGCCTTTTTGGGGATTGGAGTTTAGGAGGTGGTTTTTGCAGGAGGTGGTTGAGGTGTAGATTCTGCAGATAGAGTTGTTTCTTAATTATCAGAGTTGACAATATGAATTGTGTTGTCCTGAGGAAGCGCTTTTCTATATGACATAGCTCCAAACATAATTCTGGAGGATCATCTTGTGGGAGCGGAGGAGGATGAGGTTTTTGTGGTTTTAGGAGTGGTAGATGGAGAAGGAATTTTTTTCATATTGTAGAGGAGGAGGAATGCTGTTCAAAGGTTTTTGGGAATTTCCTTTAGAGTTGTTTCCCTCGTGGCAATTGGACTCAATGCTTGAGTAATTATCTTGAGTATCATCTGGAGCTTGAGAAGAGATTTTGCGTTTTGCAGTGACTTTAGTGAGAGCCATTTGTGAAAAATTCTAAAGTGGAATGCATGCAGATGTGTGAGAGTTGTTTTAGATTGTGAAGGTTGATGAATGAGAGAGAGAGAGAGAAGAAGAAAGATTAAGTAGAGGAGGATGGAGCATGAACGGTTGTGTGAATGTGTAGTTAAGTTAGCCATTTCCCTAGGAGGTTAGGGTGATGATGGATGAGACATGCTAGGGTTGTGGAGAATCAAGGAGGCAACGCCACCTATGCTGGCCAATGGAAGGAGGCGAGTACGTTTTCTTGTCTGACAAGACAAGAGGAAGTTACACCAAAATGAACAATGTGTCCTCTGGTGTATTTTGTCATCCTCGCAACCTTTAATCCTTTTTTTTTTAAAAAAAAAAAGATTTGTATATATAAAAATAAACAACAGATTTTTTGCAAGATTTTTAAAAAATAAATAAACACAACAAGAGAAATATAATGTTGGTGCATAAAAGAGATTAATCAAATAATTTTGGGCAAATTAATGATTGAGAGTTTTTCCAAGATATTTTTGAACCTATCCTCTTGGAGAGGTTTGGTAAAAATATCACCCAACTGATTTTTAGTGCAATAAAAATTAGTTATATATTCCCTTTTTAAACACAATCTCTGATAAAATGATGTTAGATTTCAATCTGATTAGATCTAGAATGTTGAATGAGATTTTTTGAAAGATTTATTGCACTAGTATTATCACAGAGGATGAGCATTTTTGTGTACCTTAGAGAGTAATCATCTATCCTTTATCTCCAAGGAAATAGAGCAGTGTTTATCTCTTGTCATATGCCTTGAGCAGCCACTGTCCAAGTACCAAGGCTTTCTTTTGTTGATCGGAGGATGAACTTGTGTTAGAGGTTAAAAGTAACTTGGGTACCCATATAGCATTGGGTCTTTGTTGGTTAGTTTTTCCTCTTGTGAGGATATTCCTTTTGTGATAAAAAAATATAATTATTATGCCCATGTTTACCACAAAATAAACATGCTTTCTTTATATTTTCAGCTTTCTTCTTAGCATGACATATTTTGAAAGTATGCCCAAATTATTTGCAAAAAATGCATTTTTGCTTATCCTCTTGTTTTTTAGACAAGAAAAAAGTTTCATACAATTTTTGTTTTTTAGAACTTTTAAAATCAATACCAGCCTTGTCAAATATTCCAGATTGAGATCCCATTATTTTTTGAAATGTTTTTGTAGATTTGACAAAGTTGGAAATGTCATTTTTTAGTTCTTTAACCTCTATTTTGAAGATTTCTTTTTATGTGTCTTCTTGTAGAGGATGACTTTTGACATTCTTTTTATTTAAAAATGTTTGCTGCTCAGATAATTTATCATGAGATAACGGCAAATCTAGAATGATTTTTTTTTTCATATTTCTCATTCTAGGCTTGAAGTTCCTCATTGAGTTTTTTTATTTCATAAAGTTGATTTTTGAGAAAACCACATTTATGAGATAAATTGTTTGACTCATTTAAAATATTGTCAAATTCAATTTCTAACTTCTCACAAGTAGGACACATTTTGAAATGATTACCTTTTCCGTTTTAGATTTTGCCATGAGGCAGAGGTTGACCTCTTCTTCCTTCTCTTGCTTAGAGGATGACTCGTCACTGTCATCCCAAGTAATCATCATAGATTTATTTTTGTAGGGAAATCTTTTTGAATTTATTTTGTTTAGAGGATACTCAGCTTTGTAGTGTCTCATATTGTTGCATCCAAAACAAGTTATCTGACTTTTGTCAGTTTTTTCTTTTTGATGAGATCTTCTATCCTGTCCTCTTCTATTTATCATCTTCTGAATTCTTCTTGAAATCAGAGCGAGTTCATCCTACTCCTCAGATAGAGGATTCTTGGATGATGAACTTTCTATTTGGCTGAATTTTATAGTTATCATTTTTCCTTTTTTGCTTGGTTTGTCTGCCAACAACAATGGTTCATGAGCTCTTAGAGTTCCAACCAGAACTTCTAATTTCATGTTACCCAAGTCTCTTGCTTCTGTGATGGCAGTCACCATTGGTCTCCATTCTTTTGGTAAACTCCGTAAGATTTTTTTTATCCTTTCTTGACCGGAGTATACCTTTCCAAGAGATCTCAAGTTGTTTAATATGATTGTTAACCTTGAGAACATTTCATCAATGGTTTCCTCCTCCTTCATTTAAAATAATTTGAACTCTCCTACTCCTATGTCAATCCTTGCTTCTTTAACATGGCTTGATCCTTCATGATGGATCCTTAAAGTGTCCCAGAGTTCTCTAGCGTTTTTGCATTCTTCAACTCTGTCATACTCTTCCTTGCTCAAAGCACACGTTAGAAATAAATGAGCTTTAGAGTTTAGAAGTACCTTAGCGTTTTCATCTGTCGTCCATTGTGCTTGAGGTTTCTCATCAGAGGTTGTGTCTGTGTTGTTGGTTCTGATGACGTGATCCCCATTTTCAACCACAGACCACATGTTGTTGTCTTGTGATATGAGAAATAGTCTTATATTACCTTTTCAGTGGTAGTAATATGTGCCATCAAAATAGGGAGGTCGGCTGAATGATCCTCCTTCAGGAATATATTTAGCTTTTGACATTTTTTCTTTTGGATCTTTTTCTCTTACACTATTAGATGTAATTTTCTAGAGAACCTTACTCTGATGCCAATTGATGTAGCTAAATATCAGTAGAAGGGGGGGTTGAATAGTGATTTTGCTGTTTAAAAATAATTTTTACGTGTTTTAAAAACTATCCTCTCAAAGAGGATTGCAGACCCGATGATGGATATTTAAACCTTTAACTTAGAGCTGAGCAAAAGAAAGAGAAAGTGTAAAGAATGACACACACAACTTTCATATTGATTCACCCAACGAAGACTATGTCCAGTCCTCACACACTTATGAGATTTCACTAATGTTCAAACTGATCAACCTCTCAAAGAGGATGATTATACTTTGTGTATTATTTAGCCTCACCAAGCTTACAATCAAGTTTCAACTATTTCCAAGTGTAACTCACGTGGAAATTACAAATTGATATGTGTATGATAGTTTATCTTCTCTTAAACACTTTTTAATAAGATATTTCAAAGATCTAGTGAAAGATTATAGAAAGTATAAGAATATGATGGATATTGCTCTTGATAGCTTTAAGATACTTGATCTTTTTATGCAATGTTGTTGTGTATTTTGTAATGAAGAGTTTGCTGCCTTTTATAGAAGTCTTATGATGTTCCTTCCATGTGCCAAGCTTTTTATGACCGTTGAAAAGTCAATTCAAAAGCCCAAGGTCTTTCCGTATAATTACAAAACTGTCATCCAGCTGTCCTTGGACAGATGCAGTCTATCCTCTAGTAGGAGGATCAACTCCTTGGAACTTGATCTTGAGTTGTCATTTTCTTTTCTCATTCTTCAAGACATGTAAGACTATATTTTTGACTTTGTGAGCTACAACCTTTCTGAAAGTTGAAGGGCTAGGTCGTTTTCAACTTTTGAGAGTGATGTTGACAATAGAGAGTCATCCTCTTACATAGGACTGTCATCCTCTTACATTGGACTGTCATCCTCTTGCACGTGATTCATAATTTCTTTCTTCAAGACATGTGAAGACTTCTATTTTTGACTTGTGTGTTGTTGCCTTTCTATAGATTGACTCTACATTGTTTTCATTCATACAAGAATGATATATTTTAGCCTTTGCACATGATAGGATGGGTTGCTTTCAACATTTGGGAATGATGTGGACTTAAAGAACCGTCCTCCAATATAGTACTGACCATCCTCGTACCTATTCTTTTGGCCTTCTAACTTCTTTATTCCAAATGCTTTATTTATTCATTCTTTAATACTGTTGTGCCTTTCTTTAATGAATAAAAAAAATATATGCGTATTATGCGGATTTGAAGCTTCATCCTCTTTGCGAGGCCATCCTCAGGAATTTCAATCTCTTGATTTGAATCAAATTTTTCTGCTTTTTGTCTTAATGATTAATAACTTGTTTTCTTATATGAATTCACTCAAAAGCACATATTAGTCATTAAACACAGTCATAATCTTTTAAACAATTTTGTTATCATTCAAACCATTAGATAGATTTTGTCTCAACACCTCTTCCTCCTGGAAATCGTGCTATTGGGTTTCGTTGGGTATACAAAATCAAAACTAAGTCTGATATATGGTACAAAGGGTTTCTCTCAATATATGGTATGGATTATGAAGAAACTTTTGCTCATGTAGCCAAGATGACAATTATTCGTACTCTTATTGTAGTTGCATCTATTCGTCAATGACATATTTCCCAAATGGATGTCAAAAATTCTTTTTTAAATGGGGAGCTTCATGAAGAAGTCTATATGTCCCCTCCACAAGGAGTTTCTCATAATCAAGGGGAAACATGTAAGTTAAAAAATGCTCTATATGGTCTTAAAGAGGCTCATCGAGCTTGGTTTGATGAGGTTCACCACTTATGATCACATTATACTTTCTCGATATGTTGATGATATGATTATTACAGGTGATGATGTTAGTGGAATCAATGAGTTGAAATTGCAGTTAGTCAAACAGTTTGAGATGAAGGACTTGGGAACTCTTCGCTATTTCTTGGGGATTGAAGTTGCCTAATCTCCTAGAGGCTACATTCTTTCTCAATCCTAGTACATTGACAACATTCTTGACCAGGCTCGTCTTTCTGATACTAGAGCAACAGATATTCCTCTTGAGTTGAATGTGAAACATGCTCCCTCAGATGGTGTTCCTTTACCAGATTCCACGTTGTATCGTACTTTGGTTGGCAGCTTAGTGTATCTTACGATTATCAGACCTGACATTGCTTATGTTGTTCATGTTGTTAGTCAGTTTGTTGTCTCTCCCACTATAGTATATTGGGCAATAGTTCTTCGGATTCTTCGTTATCTTCGAGGAACTCAATTTCAAAGCCTTCTCTTTCCATCCTCATCCTCATTGGAGTTACGAGCTTATTCTGATATTGATTGGGCTGGTGACACCACATATCGTAAATTCACCACAGGGTTTTGTATCTTTCTTGGAGATTCTCTTATTTTTTGGAAGAGTAAAAAACAAGACATTGTCTCTCCCTCCTCTACATAAGCTGAGTATCTTGCTATGGCATCCACTACCGTTGAAATAATTTGGTTGCGTTGGTTTTTGTTTCATATGAATATCTCTCTTTCTGAGCCAACTCCAATGCACTGCGATAACAAGAGTGTTATTCAAATTGCTCACTATTCAGTCTTTCATGAACGCATCAAATACATTGAGATTGATTGTCATCTTACTCGTCATCATCTTCAACATGGAACCATTAGTCTACCGCTTGTCTCTTCATCTTTACAAATTGTTGATTTGTTCACAAAGATGCATTCCATTAAACTTTTTCGTTTTTTAGTTGACAAAGTCTCGATGCTCCATGTTAATGCAGCGTGAGTTTGAGGGGAGATGTTAGATAATGTTATTATATATTAGTAGTAAGTGTATTTTAGACATTTATATTCTCTTGCATATATACTTATTGTAACCCTATTAACTTAAGTTTGGTTCATTCTATGTTATGAAACCCTAGAGTGGTTGTCTTTCTTCTTCCTCTTTTCATTGTTAACAGTAACAAGCAAGGATTTAAAAAAATAATCCAGATATCAAATCCATATTGAGAATCAGGTGAGAGAAGCACCGAAAAGAATTACAGGGTGAGTATGGTCTGGAGTTGGATGGTCCTGTTAATTTTTTATTTCTTTTATTGCTAGAGGTTTTTAATCTTCTTTTAGGGCTAAGCCCCTTTTGATCACCAAAAACAAAAGAGATATTAAATGAGTAATACAATTAAGAAAGAGAACTTTGGGAGTTCGTTCAATGAATTGCAGAGTACATCTTTTAAGAGGTGCTAGAAGCACTCTCCTAAGACCAATGCAGTTAGATTCAGTTAGAACAGAATAATAAAATCTGACTCAACAACAAACTCCTAAAAGCTATTAAATAGGACATCCATGTCATGTGACTACATATATTACAGTAAGTAGATTCAGTTCTGTAAAGAATATTACACTGCTCTGATGAAAAGGCTGTACCAATACAAGTTTGGGATTTAAATTGTGTTAAGTAATATAATACATTCATTGACTTCAAAATATATGAAATGAAAAGCATATTCATAATCTTGAGTTTATTTACATACATTTCTGCACTTGAAAATCTATGTTTGTTGCTACAATATACACAGTAAAATGTCTACTTTAATCCATGGTAGTATACATTAGGTGTTCAAGAATTGATAAATTTTGTTGTTAAAAGTCATAGAACTTAGAAGTGTACAATATCTGCATATCAGTGAAATTAGTTCAGACCGACGGCACTCATTTCAATCTTCCGAATGTAGTCTCTGGAACTTATATCAGCCTGAAGTTCAAATAGAAGTGTAAGGATACTTTATTTTGTACAAGTAAACACGAATTGGAAAAGAGACATTGATTCATAGACCTAGTTTTCAGAAGAAGAAAAAAAGTGTTTCTGGAAGAAATTACTTGATGGAATACCAGCTATTAACACCTGAACTTTTGTAACATCTAATGAGGATAATTATAAATGAGATGCAGCAATATTTGATGGACCATTAATATGATACTTTGCAATGGATATTTTGAGTTCAAATACTAAGTAAAGGAGAACAAATACAACCAATAGCAGTATGTGTTCAGACAATATTACCTATTACAATAAACTGGTAACAACTTCTGAACAAGAGAGGAGTTAATACTAGCTTAATAAGAGGTAAAGGATTTTAAGTGAAAAAAGACATAAATATTCCATTTTTTGTGTTCTGGTTCACACTTTTCTTTAAATTTAACTGATCAATTGTGAATGTGATAATAGATGATGTATGTATAAATTAGATATCACATTCTTTCAAATGGCAAATTGTTTCACTTTCACCTGTCTAATTGGCTCTGGGATACGATACTTGCAAGTCATCTGAACTATCGTAATGGCAGTCTGGAGTGATATTCTATGACCGATTGATACAAATATTGGCTTTAAGGATATCTCTTTAGATCTCATGGCCTGGATATCAGTTTGGAAGGAAAGAAAAAAAAAACCTAAGCATGCTGAATCAATACATCAATACAAAGTGCACAAACACATGGAAGTGTACTTTGGCAGCTTAAGTTTAAGCTTATAAGTATGGCACAGCCTTTTTAAGTGACTGCATTAATTCAAATTCTTACCACTCCCCATGTACGCCCGGAACAACCCACCAAAGTAATAAAATCTTTTGAAGCGTTTTCTTTGGCTTCAAGAAGTTTCATCACTCTAGATTTATCGAGACCATCCACATGATGCAACTGGAACATATAAAGCTAAAGAAGTTATGTATTTATTTAATACTTCTTAATTCAGAACATCGATATGTCAGCAGAATCAAATCTCAAATACTTATACGTGAAGGAAAAAACACTAACATAACAACTAATATATTAACACTTGCCAATCTAAAAACAGAAAGAAAGAAAGAATCAAATCTCTAAATTGATAGAGAATCATGTGAAAATCTACAAAGGCTGATCATTATAGTGACATGAGTCTTATCTAAAAAAACAAAGTATTGTGACCCAAGAGATCACAAAATAATAAATTTGGCTTGATTTTTAGAAGAATAAATTAGTGAGATTATAAATACTAACATTCTTTCCAATCCCAATCGTTGGAAGATTGGCTGTAACTCCAATATGAGAGGCAAGGCCAAAACCTGCAAAAGTTAAAGGTAGCAAGCAAAAATTTGTCAAAATAAAAGTAGCAAGTTAAAAAATTTGTTTGTCACAACAATTATGAATATATCATATATACCAAGAACCTAAAATGACTTTAACAACGGAAATTGAGTGATGAAAAGTAACGAAGACCTAAAATGTATACACTGTCAAAGTATTGCCTGAAATGGCATTGATCTATCAGAGTAATTTTCTATCGTGAGTGAAATCGGTGTTTACAGCTTGCTCAGTTAAATTAAACATTGATTGCTAAACTCATTGTTGCAAACTGATCAAAGATTGAAACAGAAGCCAACCATTCTATTTTATTCAATACCTCATTAGTCTAACTGAACAGCAACAAGAAAAAGTTGCATAACAGTAGGAGTATCTTTGTATATTTCGTATTCCATAATTTAAGTTCAATCATACAACTCTTCTTCTCCGTTTCAAAATAATCATACAACTATTCTACGAAAAGAAAAAATCATCAACCAGTTAAAAAAAATATAATATATGACTCATTATGCAATGGTCGTATATCGAACACTTGCCTTGGGGATGAAGTATTCCATTTCCATCAACCATTAACAACTGTCAAAAACATGAGAATAATCTTCTTATCAGATGACAAAATCACGGAAATGTGAGCTACAAAAACATTATAAATATACCAGCAAATAAAAAAGTTATCAATCTGTTAGAATTGTACTATAGAATTGAGTTTTTAGTGCAGCTAACAAGATTGGCACCAGCAACTTGAAAACTAGATAATGGACAAATGAGCAAGTTCCTAATGTTTCAATTCATTTGGATTATTTATGTAGCACACAACAATTACCTGAGGGTAGAAAGGATTATTACTCCTTTTCATTTTCTCCAGAAGATCTAGAAGAACTGGAGCCTACAATCAAGATTATCCTCATAAGAAAAAGACAATTTTTTCCACAACAAATAACTTATCCATAAGCTATTTACAATCAAAGATAAAATGAAAGTTGACTCACATAAAACTTATGACATTAAGCTATCTATAAACCGAAAACACCTTGTGAATATCTCATAACTATTTCCACATCTTCAAAATCACTATGCATCTATAATGTGAAAAATTCAAATATGCCCTTCTATGCGTTTCCTAAATTTAGTGCATACTGAGGAAAACAAAAAGTATTTAATGGACCTAAACATACACAAATAGTATAAACCAATTTTACATTGTTATCCAATGAGAAACTACCATTCTTTTGTATTATATCACTAATTTCAAATTAATCATACAAAAGATGGGTGATATATGGCAAAATAATATATTTTTATTGGATGTTAGTGTAAAACAGTTTTACTTTGACAATGTATCTCATTTAAATCTTTTATTTATTGAATAGAAATGTTAATATATTAATTGTTACATTGACATTTTCTACTTGAGATTTGAACCTGTCCCTAGCTATGACTCATTCAACTCTTATCTAAATACCAGTAACTCACATTATATTTTTTTTTTATAAACTAAATTTAGGTGAGAGGATGATATTAAGGTAGATAATATTTTAAGGTGAAATTTATATTTGACTCCCTCCATTTTTAGAATGATATTCAACAGTATTAATGAGTTTAATTTTCATGCTGTAAAATTTTTACACAATCGATAGATCATGACCAATCATATGACGATTGTGTGAAAATTATTTAAATTATTTATACTACAATATTTTTAAATTAAATTCTTCCTTCATTTTGTATATTATAAAAGTAATGTGACAAAATAGTGAATTTGTATCGATATATGATGCATAATAAATCCTTGAAATCTTGAATAACAAAAAAAAACCTCTCGAAAGGCAAGGAAGCCAGGCACATAAGGGACACGAAGAGTGACGAAAGAGAAATCTTGATACACAACTTGGAGAGTGTTGAAGTCCAATACGACAAGGGTGGCACAAGCCATTGATGAATCATTCTTTGAGAAGCTTATATCAACGCCACCAACGTATCTCAATCTTTCTTCGGATTCTTGTGATAATTTCCATGTGAAACTATCCTCTGTGATCAGTTTTTCTTTGAGAGTATTTTGCTCGCTGCTGACAAAAGGAAGACAGATAAATTAGCAATAATGATGAATGAAGAAAATGAAAAAAATGTAGATTGTTAAAGAAGTAACGTGATCCAGTTCTGGTAATCTTGCGATGAAGTTGACGAGTGTTGTGACTGTAACTGTTTGGTTTCAGATGGTTTCGCCATAAATTGATTTGCTTCAAAGGAAATAAGAGTTACAGGGAGTCTTGAGGGTCTGCTTAATTCAACAGAGGCCAAAGAAAGGGAGGTGAGGGGATGAAGGAGAATTGAAGACATTTGTTATTTATTTCATTAATTAGTTAGTACTTTAAAATTAGTTAATTATTTATCTAATTTATTAAATCAAATAAGAATTTTAATGCCTAATCCAATTTTTTGCGAGGGATTTAGGGTACGTTTAAAACAAAATAATTACTTCTGAAAGTTTGAATCCATTTGTTATCGTTTTTCTAAAAATAATTGAAAAACTAATTTTTTGAAAAGATGTTTTTAGTAATTTTAAAAAATTATTCTTATAACTTTTTTTTATAAAAAATTATTTTTTGTTACAGATAAACACAAAGCAGCTTTTTATTTTTTCTAAAAATAATTTTTAAATTATAAAATATAAAAATCACTTTTTTTTTAAGAATCTATAACAAATAAGTCCTTAATATTATGAAATTATCTATTTTTTTATCGATCTTCTAATTTTTCTAATTGCCAAATTATTTATCATAATTTTAAAATTAAATGATTCTCACATTTCAATCCCAATAGATAAAATGATTAATCTATCTAATATTATCTCTATAACATTGTTGATCTTATAAATGATATAATCAATTTTAACTTTAAATATATATATTCGAAAGTAGGATTAAAAAATCAATTGGTATGACTCAAAAAATTTAATTTATAGATATCAATAATTTAAAGATATTTTTATTGAGGTGTTACTAATAACTTAATACTTATTTTGAGGTGCTAATTTCATCGATTAACACTAAGTGCCGTAGGAAAAGTAGGAAGTGAAAGTGGATGACCATAATTGTTAGAAAAATGTTACTTGAATATAAATTGTTGATAAAATATTTGACACATATATATTGTTTATCGTATTTATATGGCATATTTATATGGCCTATTTATATAATAAATAATATTATTTAAATAATTTATTTTTTGTTTGATTTTTTATTATTAAAATATTTTTTATGATACATAAATAAATTTATATAATTAATTATGTTGAATATTTTGTTAACTATTAACATATAAATCATTAATTATTTTAGAATATTACAACTTATTGATTAAATAAATATTTTAAAATAGTTAATTTTATGTATTTTAGTTATTAATGAGATATATGCTTAAAAAATAATTAATAAAATAAATTTTAGTAGTTAATGATATAAATTTTTATAATATCTTAAAAAGTGTTTTTAATTTTTTCTTACAAAAAATAGAAACAATACACCATATTTAATGAGATATATATAGTATCGGTCTGTGTCAAAAATTATATTCCAATAACAAATGGAATTGTTAACTTCTTACCCTAGACCCATCTATCTATATATATAGTAGCAGTAATTACTTATATAAATTAATTTTTTGGGGCCTAAGGCAACTCATTGGACTTATGGATTACACAACGATGGCCTCTCTCTAGTTTTTTTTTTTTTTTTAATGAAGGAAGAATAAAAACTACTATAAAAAAGATTTTACTTCTCTCCTCTCTTAAAAAATAAATTGCACATTGCATTTAAACTATTCTTTCCTTTCTCATGCATTTATATCCAACAAAATATACCCTAAATTTATTTTAAACATGAGATGTTTAATGAGGAAAATATTGTTTACTTTTTTTATTTTTATTTTGACATGTTTACATTTGTTTATAGAGAGGAGAGAGATTGAGAGAATGAAATGTGTTAGATGGGCTTGATTTTTTATAGAGGTGTTCAACACTCTTATCTATTTTTCTACTAAGTCATACATGAAGTAGAGTGAACAATTTGAAAATGTATACAACACCATATAAAAATACACACATTGTTTTCAAGATTTACATCAACTGACAAATATTGTCGATATTATTATATTGAATGTTTTGTCTCAGATTCAAACTCGAGATTTCATAGTTATATATAAAAAAAATCACACATTGATAATGTGATTGGAAGAAAAAGAGAAGAAAAAAATCGACATTGTACTTCAAACTGTACATAAATACGGTGTCGGACATCATTTTTGATGTCCACGTATATAAGATACACAAAATAATAGTATATTCAATTAAGTATAATTAACTGAATTACTTTGTTATGAAATTTTTTTATATTTGTATTTTTATTCTTTTTAAGATTGTATTGATCTTCTAATATAATTGTATTTGGTGTATTGCTGTACTTTTCTCACCTATTTTTTTTTTTTAAATTTCTTTTTTGCTCTATCAATTATTGATCATATACACAATTTTATATAAGAAGTAATTTAATTAAAAATAATTCAATTGCATTAGTATTTTAAAATAAAAGCCTAATTTATATATAAAATAATGTAGTAGTACACTTTTAATCAACTTTGTAAACATTAAATATATAATATAGCATAAACTCAAGGGTAAATATTAAACATTTATAAATAATAACATAGTGTACTTAGCAGTAGATATAATTCTTGTAAGACTCTAATCAAACAACCAAATTAATAGAAGAAAGCATCAAATACATAATTTGGAGTTGTAGCATCTTTGACAATGCAATCAAAAGTATGAACAATTTTAGTTCTTAAAAATGTTGTCTCCGAAGCTCTATATGGCATTGTCACTCGATTTTGAAAAGGAGTTGAAAATGATGATGAAGTCCATACCATAGGATCACATAACAACTCCAAAGCAAATATAGTTACAAAAAGTCTTAACCTTCTAAAGTGATCAAACCCAACCCACATAGCACAAATTCTTTTGTTAGGGAGCAATAGAAAAATATTCTTCCCCCCAAAAAATTGGATTCTATCTCCACCTTTTGTAATTGGATAACGCCCTTTAAAAACTTCCTTTAGAGATTGATAATACATTAGTGAACATGTTGGTGTATGTATGATCATAGCATAAGCATCTTCAAATCCTTCACGAGAAATAACAAGTTGAAAATCATTGTTGAATCCGGGAAAAAATGGCACACTAACTCCATTTGTTGGTAATGATAGGCCAACTTCAAAGTAAGATCTAATCACATTTTCATCTAATTCTTGCCATTTAGTGTGAATTTTGGTGTCAAAGAAATAAGCTTTTCCACTACTATCCTTAATAAGCAACTTTTGACCTAAAACAATATGACTTAATATTTGACCATTAGGTTGACCAAAATTACTAGAGTAAGGAGGAGCATCATTTAATATTCCCCAATATTCCTCACTTAAATTATAAACCTCAAAACTACCTAAGGTTACGTGACTATTTAGATAATATGGTGCTCCACTAATAACATAAATTTTAGACCCAACATTTGCTACCATAGGAGAACTTTTTCCATAATGTTGGTCCATATGAGTACAACGTTCTAAAGTAAATGCATTTCTCTTTTTTTTTAATTGAAAAACTTTACGAGAAAATCCACCATGACATTCTGGATGATTATTAACGTACACTTTATCAAATTTTGTTCCTGATTTCAACTTCTCACCACCAAGCAAATAAACTTCAGAACCCAATTTCATATGTGTAAAGCCTACTACAACTTCTTTTGTATTTCTAAAATGTTCCAATACGCTCATCCTAAAATAAATTGGGGTTGTATTGGGTTGATCTTTATGTTTTTGATTCCATTGGGGTTGACATTGGAGTCTCTTGAAGTCTATCCCAATTATCTCATCGGCTAGGACTAAAAAAAGAACTTCAGGGTTAATATTTGACATAGTTTAATTAGTACCTAATTTGGTTGTGTGAAACAATTTATGCACACAACATAAAATCAAAGTTGTGGAAGGAATGTCATAAAAAAGATAATAGTATGGATCGAATGAATTGTGTTTGTAAAGATAGATTAAAATATTATTTATTTATATATCAGTGTTGTGTTTAATTAATCACGTCTACCCATGGCAATTGAGACATAAATGTTAGTTATGGTATAATTAGATTTTATCACGCTTATATTATTTGTAAAAAAAAAAGAAGAAGAGATTTTATCATGCTAATTAATAAAATGAATTACTTATCATTATCATGTATTTTTCTAATAAGATTTTGGATTTGTTTTAGTGGATATAATTTATTTGAATTTATTGATTGATATAAACACTCACAAATTTATTTAGAAGATGTTATTAAAATAGTTTATAATATATATATATATATAATTATTTTAAGCTAACTATAAGTTACTGAAAACAATTTATAATTTATTTATATTGAGATCTATAAGAAATATAAGATGAGTAAAATAATGTAAGTTATATTCCTTACATATCTTACTTTAAAGTTCTTTTTAGGCCTTAATAAATATTGAATTCCAATAAAAGAAAATAAATCACAATGTAGTAACTTAATCACTTTAAATGGAGGAAGACATAATTAATATACATGATTTAACTCATTTAATAGATAAGATAAGATATATGATATAAATAAATTATTATATTTGAATTTAATATTTGATGAACTAACATGATAGATAATTTAATTTAGAACTCTATTCTATCATGTTTCTCTATTATGAACATGAGTTGAGATAAAAACCAGCAAGATATGATAAGAACAATAATTTACTCAAGTACCCTTATAAAATATAAGACTTAATTGCAATTTTGGTCCCTCTATTTTAGCTGAATCCCGAAAGTAGTCCTCTCATTTTTGGTCCCCCAAACAAAATTTTAGTCCAAAATTTGATGAAGTGACATTTTTAAAAGACACACCACAATTTATGATTATAGATTTCAGGTATAATTGTAGGACAACGAGATCTTGAGACATGATGTGACTTAAATAAATCAAAAAAATAAAATTTCATCTAATTTTGAACTAAAATTCTGATTTGGGGGACTAAAACTGGGGATAAATAAAATGGGGGGCTACTTTTGCGATTCAGCTAAAATAAATGGACCAAAACTGCAATTAAACCAAAATATAATTTAAAATATAAAATTGAAATATAATAAAATATAAAATAATTTATAAAATAAAATCTAAAATATAAAAAATTAAAATCTAATCAAATATAAATATAAAAATAATTAATAAAATTTGATATTGAACTTAAAAATATTTATGGTTTTATCACATGGTAGTTTTTCCATTTACATATAATTTTCTATCATATATTTATTTATATTCTAACAAATGAAATAAAATTATTATGTTACTCATTTTTTTTTTAAATTGAAATTGTTTATTTAGTAGTATCAATGGATAATTTTATTATGATTGAAATGGAATTGAGATTAAAAAAATTTAACATTATAATTTTTACAAACAAAAAATCTAACTTGATTAAAAAATTAAATCATTAATTTAATATTTTTGTCTAACTTAAATGACAATTAGATATATTATCAACTATAGTTTTAAAATAACAACAACAAAAAATTAAACATAAAAACTAATGGTCGGTTACCGGCAAGGTTATAACAGAAAAAAGGTATTCTGTGAAAGAAAAAATGAATCTTTAAGCCGGATCCGTTGGATATTGTGGAGATCTATATCAATGCATACACGTGTACGAGCACTGTTCTTTCTGGTTCGAGGTACAAAATCATGAAAAGAACCTTGAGAAAACGACAACATGGACTCAACACCTATAAAGGTTACCAAAACAAAATACTCTCTCCTTTTTAAATTAGTTAGCATTTAAAATTTTTACTCATAAATTATTTTGCTAGCATTATTCAAAAATACAATAAAGTTGTCAACAAACATAATAATTTAACTAAATTATTAATAATGCATCTAGACATTCACATGGATCGCTCAAAGTTGTAGTAATTTAAAGTAAAATGTTTCTTTTATAATTTTACTTCTAAATTGAATAGCTGTAATTTATTATATTTTTATTAAAATGCAAATATGTATATATTTTTAAATATGAATAGTAAAATTGTAGAGACAATTTACTGAATGTTCAATCTCTTGGCAATAAACTTAACACGTATATGATA
>JBBPBT010001185.1:2402735-2418486 GCA_037974875.1 Cicer bijugum
TATATATATATATCTCAAATGTATATGATAACACATTTTAGAAAAGACAATAAAAGAAATTCAATTTTTTTAGAATATGTGTCTCAAAGTATTCTAAAAATATGTCAGATGTATTGGATAATATATATTGCTAAAAAATATAAATAAATGTTCAAATACTTATACACAATACATGTAAAAAGTTATCTTAAAAGTATATTTCAACATGAATATTACTTTTCACATCTTATAGTAGAGTTCATAAATTTTTTTTCATATAATAAATTTTAAGTTGAAAGATGATACTTCAATCTAATGTAAAGAAGTCTGAGATTCATAAATATCAACATATTTAAATTAAGATAATTTTATAAAAAAAAAATATTTAAGATCTTGTTATTTGTGACAAACTAGTCTCATCAATGCAAATATGTTATTTTGGCCGATATCATTTTTATTATTGACACTATTCGGTATTACAGAGATCGAGTCTGCTTTTAGGGTAAAAGTCTTGCTTTTCACATTGCCATGAATAGAATTGTCAATATATCTTTATATAACAATCACACTTACAACATAATCTCCAATTATCTGCAGGAATTTCAAATTTTCAAGTCCTTCTTGGTTAAAACGATTCTTCTAAGACTCCTACCGTGAAGGAAGTTAATTGGTATGCTCAAAACTTATTGGATTGAATGTAATGCTCCAACCTTGTTGCCTTGATGCTATTGCTAGGTTGGTATATCGAGAGATAACTTTGCTGTTACTTTGAGTTGTTTTGTTGTGAACTTAAAGATTACAATTGCGGTGCATGCTATGTTTATTTGGATTATGATTGCTATTGAAATAGTATGAAAAAATGGCTGACATTCTATATGAATTAAGTATGATTCTTAATTAGCAGATTTGACTTTTATGATTCACAACCTTGTTCCTTCTTATTAGAAATAAGTGGCTTAGTTGTATTAAGATGGTTAAAATGATAAATTTATTACCTTTTATATTTTTAAAAAAAGTAATCAATGTTATGACATGACTAATAGTTTGAGACTTTATATTGCTAACAATCATTGGTGAAATACTTTTTCTCTTAATATAACATACATTTTCCACATAAAAAAGATTGAACTTCTTAAATATAGATTTTGGTGATCTATGTAAACAACTATTGCACTATTTTCCTTCATTATAGTTTTATCCTTCTAGATTTTCCTATTAAGTAGGTATCCCTTATGATGATTTATTAACATTTAATATAGTCTCCTCAAATATCTCGTGTTTATCTTTTATTTTTAATAATATTTACTTTATGTATCGACATAGTTAAGATATCATACTAATCATTTTATCTCTTTTCAATCTATTTTTGCTTAAAAAAAAATCAAATTAAATGTTTACTCAAAACAAAGGCTATTTTTCCGTAATATCCCTTTTTGAAACAAAAGTCTCCATTATACTATACACTCCAACTTATATATAAAAATACATTATTTTTTTTTACTTTCAAGAAATCGTAGAGTAGAGATGCGATCACATGAATAATTGTTTTCCTCCTATATGAGGTTGCATCTATGAAATTGGACCATGTGTTGACATTTTTTTTTTGTAACAAATAAAAAAAATTTAAATTAATAAATAAAAAAATAAAAAAATAAAAAAAAACTAAATTTTATCAATAAAATAAAATGAAATACATTAAACAAAGAGAAAATAAATTAAATGAAAAAAATACATTAAAATTAATGAGTTGAATAGATATGTCAACTTAATGAACATGCTATAATATTTTAACAACTCCCTATTTTCTAATTTATTTTAAATAAATTAATAACTACATCTTATTTTCTAAACAACTTATTTTTATTTAATGTTGATTTTATTATTTATTTATTAGGGTTCAAAATAAGAGAAAAAATAGTAAAGAATTTTTAATAAAATAAAATAAAATTGTTAATTCATTTGCGACTTTAAAATAAGAAAAAAATTAAAATATTATAATATAACTAGTATACTCAGCCACCACAGTAACTTGTACTGTTTTTTACCTTTAATATATTTTGTTGATTTTATTAATTTAATTTAATTTTTATTTTAATTTATTAATTAAATAATTATTCCTTTGTTTAAAAAATCATGTCAAACATATAATCACATCTCAACTATAAATTTTAATGAATATTTTTATTTAAAAAATATATATACAGAAAAATGAACTCAAATCAACACTACTTTTTAAATTATAACTCTGTTGAGTTATGAGTAAAACATGTTAACCATGGTAAGGTTAGGTTTCTTCCTTGACCATGACGCGGCATTTTGTATGTTCGGTTTCGTGTACGTTCGGCAACTCGAATAAAATGAAAGTTAAGTAGCTAACTAAACTCAACACCATAAATCCATAATGTCTCATTCAAAATACTACTATAAATATACTAATATTAGATCAATAATAACACTAATAACAACAATAAAATTATTTTGTCAAACAAAAAGTTATGTGTAATTTCTTAACTTAAAAATAAACCTGAGCATTCGACACTTAAAAATAATTATTAGATATAATATCATCATTTAATCATTTAATATATTGTTTTGTTACTTTTTAATATTTGGTTTTAAATTACTTTTTTTATTTTAATGTATTACTATCCAAACAAAATTCAAACCGATAAAAGAATTTACCCAAAAATAGAAAAAAAATTAATTTGAAAATCCCAAACATAAAATATTTAAAACACACTAAAAATTATATAATTTAATTATATAATAAAGAAGTTATATGATTAGGTGGCACAATGTGACAAATATCAAAGTGAAAGTTACAAATTTTGTATAAGACACGCCAAACAAAGTAGTAACGCTGAGAGAGAAAGAGAAATTGTACCAGATACATTAGTGTTCTCTCTCCACTCACAACACACAACACAAGTTTCACACACACACGCATTTTATTATTACTGCATTTAGACTTCATTTCTCTGCTCCATCTCCTCTCTGAACTTTCTAAACCACACATAGACAAAATCAAGGTTTGTTGTTTCTTCATCCATTCTTTTTTTTTTTTTTTTAATTTCTTTTTCAAACTTGTCATCATTTTTCACATCTCATTAGCTTCATTCGTTCTCTAGAATCTAATGCATTGTACACATTTTTTTATTTTTTATTTTTATTTTTCAATCAGTCTTGGAGTGTTTTTTGAGCTATAATCAGATGCTTCATTTTATCCTTTTTATTATTCATTGCATTACTTTATTTATTTTTGAACAAATTGCATTACTTTATTTAAATTAGACCACTTTATATTGTTTTATTTTTATACTTTTTGAATAATGACAAATTTCATTTTCCTTATTTCAAAATAGCTTCTTCGTCTCATTGCATTTGAGGGTTTATGCTATCAAATGAAATGTTTTGTCTAATCATTCAAGTTTTCATTTTTAGGTCTTCTTTTATCTTTTTTGTTTTTGTTTATGTTTTTCTTCTTGATTAAGTTTTTCCCAACTTGAATACTTTGCCTTTTGTATCAATCTTTGTTTGCATTCAAAGTCTTAATCTTTTTACTCATATTATATAGGAATATGTATGTAACATTATATTTTTATATTGATTTAAATTTAAATTGTAGCTGATATATTGTTTATTATTATTATTATTATTATTATTATTATTATCATTATTATCATTATTGTTAAGTGTGTTGTTTTCATCAGGTGTTGTGAGAAATTGGTGAGAAAGAGGACACATTTGAAATGGCAATCTCTGATGCGAATTACAACTACTGTTCTGAATCTCATGTTTTGGAAAACAATGAGAAAAAAACCAAATCAGTTTTCAAAGCCCCTCTTCAATTTGTAGGTCTTGGATTGGATTCTGATTCCCTTAATAGTCCAACTTCACCACTAGATCTTACTTTGCTTTCAAATAGAGGTAACTCTTATGAAGGACAACAACAAAGGATTTATGACTGTACCAAAGTAGGTTTAAGCATCATAGATTCTTTGAAAGATTGTTCTAAATTTTCTGTCTTCAAGAAGGCTAGTGTTAATCCTACTCCTAGTCCTCAAATGATTATTACAAAAGCACCTAATTTTAATCACTCTATGGATTCTGTTCATGCTTCTAAATCCTTACCTAAAGATTTCTTTAAGCTTCCTTATACTCAAAATAGTTCTGCTTTCCATAAGGGTGAATCCAATGTTGTTTTTGAAATTGGTGAAACAATGATTGAACCTGAACCTTTTGGAAAATCAATGTCTTGTTCATTGGACTTTTATAGTCCAGTTAAAGATTCTAACTTTGATTTAAGCTCTTCTCCTCATTTTATTGGAGGAAGCAAGAATCCAAACACTTTGGTATTTGATGAGTTGAATGCAAACACCTTGAATCTATCTGCAACTGAGATTGAAAGCTCTGAGGACTATACATGTGTGATTTCTCATGGTCCTAATCCTAAGAAAACACATATTTTCTGTGATTGTATTTTAGAAATTTGTGCTGCTGCTGATGTTGAAAAACATCAAAATAAGAATGAAGAGAAGGAGGGTTTGTCTTCTCATGTCGTTGATGGATCAGAGACTCCAAAACAATGTTCCTACGGGGGTAAATTTTTGACTTTCTGCTACCAATGCAACAAGAAATTGGAAGAAGGGAAAGATATTTACATATATAGGTAAGTTAACACTCTTAGAACTTTTGTTTTGACTAATGTTATAAAATTGCTATAAATGTTTATCACATTGTGATCCTTGAGAATCACAGTCAAATGAAAATGCAGCTGTTTGGCTGGTGCTTAGATTTTTGGTGCCTCTAGAAGATTTGGGACTCTGGTCAGTCACCCACTTCAATCGTGCTCAGGGCTACCACTGTAATTAATGTGGCTGATTTTATGTGGTCTCAATTGGATGCGATGATGTCATCACATTGATGTTGCAGTCCAGATTGTTGTAGTCTTGATTTTAAAAGTTTATTTTTATAGATAAATGTTGAAACTGAGATTGACTTCTTTGATAACTTGCAGAGGTGAAAAGTCGTTTTGCAGCTTAACTTGTCGCGCAATGGAGATTATGATTGACGAGGAGCTAGAGAAATCCATTGCACCATTTGAAAATTCTTTACAGTTAGAATCTGGCGAAGAACTCTTTGGATCTGGCATATTCACTGATGCATAGAGAGGTTTTTTCTGCCATTCGCAATGAGTCTATGAAATGAGTAAACGCACCTGATCATCTGTTGAGAAAGAGCTGTGTTTTTTATGAACTTTAGCAGCCATGGATGATTTTTTGTACATCATTGCGTTGCGTTTGCCATTGGTTTTTGTTTTGGCATTTCATGGTCTTAGTGGATGGTGGCTCTCGTCAGCTAGATTTGGTTGTTATATGATATAGTATAATAATATGTTATGGAATTATGTGATAGGTTATTTAGGCTTTTGAAAAATGCAAAAGTTAAAGGGTTTAGCTCATTTTTCTTGGCTTAACCTTTTGATTGTTATATGACTTTTGGAGTTGTTTTCCTACTTTATGTTCAAGAATTTATGTAACCTAAACAAGTTTTTGACTTGAATCTTATATATATTGTGTGTATCTGAAATGTTACGTTGTCTTTCTGATGCCCTTCAAATAATTCAAATAATTGTTGCAACCTTAAGAAATAAGCCACAAATACATCGATTTTTATTTTTATTTTGACGAACAAGCCTCGTTTTATTTAAAAAAGAAAAGCTAATTTGTATAATAAAAATAATTGAAAAGATTACATATTAGATTAATCCATGAATGAGCACTATGAAATTTCAACTACTAGTTCCAACTCATTACTCCCTAACAATCAAAATGAAGAATCATTATTCAATGTGTCTAAGCATGCAGTACACATGTCGTTGTAGCCAAGAGAGGAGTACCACCGGGCTTCACAATAATAAATCAAGTGAAATGAAATGGAAATTTTCATTAAACCAATCCATACTTTAATGCCAACTGCTCAGCCTCTCGTCTGTCGTGTGTTGTAGGATTTGCAGTTGAGGCATTTTTGTGCCACAAAATGAAACCGAACGTTAGAAGTTTTCCCGCAGTCATTGCACAAGATCCAAACCTGTTGGCACCAGGGTAACAATTAGTTCCCTCGAGTTTAATATGTCAATTTTTTATCAAATATATTAATTTTTTTTTACCAATTTTTAATAATATTATGAGAGAAGAGATTACTCTATAGTAACAATAAGGCGGTACTAGTAATACAGACACGTATATGTCATACTTGGTATGAATAACATGTAGAGTACTTTTGATTTGCTAAAAATCAAGGAACCAACAGAACAAAAATAAATACCTATTTCTAAATGTTCTAACCAATACAATATGCATATTGGACAACATATAACACTTACTAATTCTGCTCACGAATATTAAAACACACGCGTAGTATAAATAATCGTCAGATAGGGAGGAAGGAGAACTGACCATTTTATTTTGATATGGCTCAGGCATTGTCGTAGCAGCAATCTCCAAGTCCATTTTCTCCCAAACCTTTGACATATCACAGACTGACTTCGAACAGAGAGGGCATGCGTACCTTATATTAAAATCAAATTCAAGAGTAAGGACAATATTCAGAAAGAAATGGAAAAGTAAGGAGACTAGGAGCTGTGTGAGCACTCACTGGTAATGTTCTCTCATTTCATTCAGACAGCTTTTATGAATTGTATGTCCGCACGGCATAACAATGACATCATTTCTTGATTCAAACAAATACTGCAATCATCAATTTTGGTACACATGTATCAGCCTCCAGCCATTTGAGAAGTAGTTATCATGATACTTGAGATCTTATAAAAACTTCTTAAGTAAATATTTACATTTTTTCACTGATACAATAATCCTTATGAGCAGCAGAAAGTTAAAAAACTCATTATGATTGCATGATTCTTTTAATATTTTTTTCTTAAGTACTTGTTGAGAAATTTATCTAAAGTCTAAGCTGGTTCTGCTGAAACTTGAAAGTTATAGATGTTACCTCAAAGCAAACGGGGCAATCATGATGCATAGCTCCTTCCACACAGGGGTGACTATTTTTCAGCAGAGTTGAATAGCAACAACCTATTGCAAACAAATAATGTCAAACAAGTAGTACACTTTTTAAAATATGACATTTCTACTTAGCATACTAAGCAACAAGCATAAGAATAAAAGTGATCACGTACCACACTTATAACAATGGAAAAAATTCTCATGTCCACCAGTCCTGTGTGAAAACATATCAAAAGCAATCAAGTTTGAGTTTTGACACAAAGCCTAGGCAATAAAAAGGAAAAGTACACTAAAGCTTCAAGATGTACCAAATAAAAATGTGATCGAAGCTCTTTTTTAGAAAAGAAAAAAAATGTGATATAGGTTAAATGCACATAGTTGAAAGATGTAGACGAACAAAGTAGTAAGAACAAATATGGCATGCATTTTCATTTTCCTAAAATGCCCTACGATCAGGGTAAAGCTGAGTGCCAGGCTAGTTTAGTTGAGGTCCAAATGAGAAAATATTATTATTTGGGGGAGGGGGGAGTCAAACTGACATGTAGATTTTATGATAAAATAAAACAAATGAGCCCCCCAATAAAACATGTTACCATCCCTCACAATGATGCAATTTGTCATGTTCCAGATTATCAATTCATACCTGCAAATTCCACAGCCATTACAATGGTACTGCTGCTTTGATATCTGCATCATATAAAAGGAATAAGATCATTCCATTACTAATCTAAAAATTATAGTTGTAGAGACTCACTGGTTTATGATTACAACATCTAAAGAGAAAGGAACCTCAGTTATAGGATTAATACTCACATCATCGTCAAAGAGCTTGCATGTCTCACAGAAGTACTTGCCCATACAAACACCGCAATTAATACAGTTTTGCTTAACCTGAAAGCAGTACAAATCAGCACAAGAAGTAACTTAGCTAAAGATGTTGAAAGTAGATTGTATATGATAAAGTTTCAGTGTTATAATAGATAATTCATTAAGTTGTTGCATAAACAAAGATTGCACTTGTCAAGTAGTTTCAAGCTACGTATGGTCTGGTGCTCTAGTAAATATCTTAAATGACATTGAGAAACCTACAGGTTCCACAGAACGTCTTGAAGAACCTCCAGACATTAATAAGCTTAAGAAATGCACCATTTCATTTTTTTTTATGCGTGTACATAATCATGCAGAGAGATTTCTATATTACAGTCTACAGAAAATAAAGATTCCACTTATCTCAAGCTAATATTTATATTCATCCTTTATAAATTCTATATCAGTATCACAACAATAAAATAACTAAAATATCGAAGACATCTAACTCACCTCTTGCTCAGTGCCACAAAGTGAACATATCACCTGAATAAGTCAAAATAATTTCATTAGCATTAAGGAACATCTAGGCCATGAAATAACAGGAAAAAGTGCAAACATTTGTGGATGTTTCAAGTAAATAAGAACATCCAAGTAAATAAGAATACCTGTTTGACTTGGTGTCGGGGCATGTCATGTCTATGCTTATAATCTATGTTGATATCGTTCTGTAGAAAAGCATGATAATAAAAGTAAATTCCCCAAAATAGAAAATGATGGACCAAATTGTGATGGAAAAAGGAGAACGACAATAACAATTAAGCCAAGATAAATGGTAGACAATGACAATTCATATTAGATTCAGACTAATATGGTGGTCCTACACATACTGTCTATGCCAAATGAAACCAAGGAATGACAGTGACAATTAGGGAAAGGATTGGCTAGAAATATGAAGTAAGATGGAACCATATCATTTAAGCAAAAACCATAGATTGAAATATGAAACATCTTATTATAATAAAAAAATATAAGGAATTTACTCACTTTCGACTCATTGTGACAATGGCGGCAATCAAAAATCTCATTGCAACAGGGGGCCCTGATTCGGCATCTTCTCCGGTAGTGTTGGCATCTAAAAATAAAGCCTAACTTTTTAATAAAAGAGCAGGAAATGCAACAATTTGAAAGAGCTTATGAACAAGAAATCACCCATATTCCATATATCCTTTATCTTGCAAATGATTTGTTTTTATGGATTGACTTGATTTTTCTCCAGGCAAGCATTCTGGATTTGATTTTGGTGGATAAACATCTTCTTCAGTCACATGTTTCATGTCATTGCATTCAAAGTGCAGAGGCTCAGAGTGCAACACTGCCACCTCACCCATGATACAAGCTATCCTCAAATAAGATTACCAACTATCTAGAAGCAGGAAGTAAGCTTAAGGACCTGCATGTAGGAACACATTTAGAAATAATCCTAAAACTTCTAAAGGCATATTTAGTCACCCCATCAATGCTTTCTTCTATACTGCCGCAGACCAATTGCAATCAGCAACACAAAATTGTATTATGAAGCTCCAATCAGCACTACTCCAAGAGAGGAACACATCAAAACAAGTGTTATACAAGAATTCCACATATTACAAGATAGCACTGGGGTTCTTCACAGCCTCCAGCAGTAAATACAATTAGCATTGATCGATCACTTGAATCCTTGAAGAACTCCTAGAACCAAATCCAACTACAGTGGAACCAACCAATAGAAACTCCAACCTATTTTGAAAGCAATAAATCACTCAATCAAATGCATCGCAGATAATAAAATATAGTATCTGTGTTCATTTTATCATCCACAAAGGGCGAACCTACCTTAAAATGCAGTTCAACATTGACTCCTTGAGGAACCATAACTTACCATAACCAAATATACAAATGCACCATATCATCTGGCACCTTCTGCACCTTGATAAATTCCCTTGGATAAACATATAACACTTTTCTCACTAATAACTACGTCACTCGAGAGTGAACTATGTTCACTACCAAATTGAACATTCACTGTACTCCATGGACTAGGTTAAAAAACTTTATCTCATAGAAGGGTTGCAGCAGGGTTGTCTTCACTACCAAATGCAGGGACTAGGTTAACAAAACCTTATCTCATGGAATGTTTGCAGCAGGGTTACCTTCCAACCTAGACCAAAAGCCGGTTGGAAATAGGAAGGAAAAACTGACGTCAATACAGGAGAGTGATTGTATGTGTGCCAAACTAGTATCGAAACAATTTTTCTTGCTCTCCAACGAAGAAACAGATGGAGTTTCTATGGTCTACGCGAAAAGGATATCCCACCCATTTGAAGCTTCACCAACATCAAAACAGGCTCCAAACTCTTACAGTCCAAGCTAGACGAAATAAGATAGCATAGACATCAGACAAAGCTGTCCATGTTGTTTGAGATTCCGCTTGATGCAACCGCATAAATAAAGGCAGGCAAGGCATAAAAGGAGGAAATTTTTGCTTCTTGCAGTTGGAGATAGATCAAAATTTGATTGCTGGTACTTGTTTGGGCATTCCTCCCTCCAAAAATTACAGAGTCAGGTCTTTGCAGCGTATGCATTCTACAACTGGGTAGTTCCACTTTGGATGTCCTGCGAAAGACTATTCTACTACCTATAACTAAACAGATATGATCACTCATCTCCCTCTAGTCACCTAAAAGTTTCGCTCTCACATATCAATCAAGATTATTCCCCTAAGATCACTCATCTATGTAACTGAAATTGCGTCCAAATATGTAATTACTTTGAAATACTAAGCATTTCGTGTTTCTTATAATCAGCTACTAGAGGCCTATAATAGAAACCGCACCATTATGGAATTTTGAGTCATAGTTCGACCGAAGTTTTGCAAAAACCATTAGTGACCGTCTCCTAATCATGATTATGAATACATCAATCGCAATATTAATTGCACAATTCAAAACTTTGAGTTCGATATGGTTCAACTGGGGTTAAACCAGTTGAACCAGCATTCCTAATTTTCAAACATTTCAGAAAGCTACCAATTGGCATAGTTTTTCCTTAAGCTTTCTCAACAAAATCAATTTCTTAATCTTAGTACTTATTTTCTAAAGCGAACACCTACATCAATTTTCAAAGGCCTTCATATTAAACTCATATAAATGAATCAACTCAAAAGCAAACGCCTCCAGAAAACACAACAAACATGTAAATTCGAAAATTGCACAGAATTCAAACAAACAAAACAAACAGGTAAAATTCAAAATTGAACAGAATTCAGAAAGAACAACAACACATCAGAATAAGCAAACTTCAAATTCAATCAAGACTTCACCTGCACCACCGAAAACAGCGTCTAATAACAATAATAAATAAATAAATAAATAAAAAAAGAAAACCAAAGCTACGTTACCTAAGAAGAGAACTGAATCCAAAGAAACAGTTATTATATAACAAATCGCACTCAATCAATTTGACAAGGCAAAGCGAAAGAGAGAAAAAAACGTGAAGAGTAAAAAGGAAGAAACGGTATAATAATAATTGAATTGTGACAGAACAACAACGAACTTTCAACTCGACGTGATTAAATCGGCGATTGATGTTCTAATTTGGGAGCTCCAAGTCCAATCTTCAGGGACGCGCTTTTTCTGTTATAAAAGTGTTGATTAAAGAGGAAACTATTTATAGTTAGTTTGAGATATTTTGTGAAATTCGAGACGGTTCGAAAATGGAACTTGTGTATACGAAAACGAAAAATGAAATGAAAGCTACCGTGTCATCGTGATTATCTGCTGCTGGTGACAGCTCGTGAAAAAATATCTGCTTTCGTATCGGATAATTTGGTTGACGTGTCACCACGTCTGCTCTCGATTTCTGTGCAAATATTTGCACTAATATATGGATTATGTGCCCCTAGGTACACGTTAATATTTGCCAAATACAATACTTTACTTTCCTGTATATTTCATCTGTTGTACGATCTCATCTGTATAAATTAAAAAGGTGTATATATTTAGTATTATATCTTTGTCAAATATATTTAATATATTTTTTAATTATAATACCCATTAAAAAAATTTATCATTGTATATAATTTTTTTTTATTAAAGGCATATTAAATTTTTCCAAAAACAAATTCAATTAATATATTAATTTATTTTAAAATATAAAAATTTAATATTAAATACATTAATATACAAATCTTCAAAGGATCCATACTTTTTTAATCTCTTTTGAGAAGACATTAGTGACAAATCTTCCAAGGATATAAAAATTCAATATTGAATACATTAATGTTTTAACAATTGCATTCTAAGATTGATTGAGATGATTATTTTAAAGTTGACGCTAACTATTTAATTTTAAATTTTAACTTGTTGCTATGATTAATGATAAGAGTGAATTTTTTTCGATTTTAGCATCGCCGTCTAATGCTATTTATTTTTTTTCTTAAATATAAAAAAATTGATTCATGTTCTAGCTTTGAATTTAGATTATGAAATTATCAGAATATGATTTTGTACTGGATATTCATTGTAAAAAGTATGGCGTATATGATTGGAATTTTTTTCAAAATTGTTGAAGTGTGGAGGTTAATTGAAGGGGTGTTAAAAGTAAATTTTTCGAAGAAGTCTGCCGGACACTGGGTCAAGCCCAAAAATGTGAGTATATTTTATAGTCTTTTTTGAGAATTGTACCGTGCATCCCCAATTTGACCTGGCACCTCCCATTTTTTCATAAAGATCATTTTATTCTTTTTCAAAAAAGCTAGATTTAAATAATATCAAAACTTTCGAAAATTTTGATAAATTTGAAACTTCCGAAATATGATACTTGAAAATTTCAAATTTTCGAAATACATTTCGAAATTTTCAAATTTTCGAAGTAATTGAATTTCGAAAATTTCAAAAAAATCAAAACTTTCAAAAGTTTTAATTTATAATTAAAAATTTATTTTAAAAAATAAATTTATAATATTATTATTAATTAAATTTATTACTATTTTTTAAATTAAGTAGGAAATTTATTACTATTTATTACTATATATTTATTATTATTTATTACTATTAATTTATTATTATTTATTATTAAAAAAATGCATTTCGGAATTTCATGGTTCAAAATTTTCAAAATGTTCGAATAAGTTTCCATATATAATGTTGCGAATAATTTGGGCGAATGCACTTCACTGCAACATATCAATATATAAATATTTTTTAAAAAAATATTATATAATAAAAGGCAAAAATAAATGTAACAAATAAATAATGTAATAAAGGCAAAGAAAAAGCAACAAAAAAGGCACACAAAAAAAAGGCAAACAAAAATGCAACAAATAAATAATATAATAAAGGCAAAAACTACATTTTCAAAAGTTTCCTTCCCTTTCGAAAGTTTCAAGCCCAATTTCGAAAGTCTCCTTCCCATTTTGAAAGTTTCCTTCCATTCAAGCCCAGATTCGAACCTTTCTAACCACTTCGAATGTTTCATTTCGAAAATTTCCATCTCATTCGAAAGTTTTTTGGGTTTCAAAAGTTTCAACATGTTCGAGCTTAACTTCAAAACTTTCAGAATGATGGAAACTTTTGAGGTTCTCTGTGTTCTGGGTTTTAAAACTTTTGAGGTTCACATGAAACTTTCGAAGGTTTTCTGGGTTTCGAAAATTTGAAAAGGATGGCAAAGTTTCGAACTTTTCTGGGTTATGGGTTTCGAAACTTTCAAATTAATCCAAACTTTCAAATTTTTTGGATTTTTGCATTTCGAAGGTTTGAAATTTTCGAAAGTTCCTTACCAGAATCGGATATTTTAAACTTTCGAATGAAAGATGTAATTGAGGGCAAAATTGTCTTTTACTCATGACTGGGGGGTGGCAGGTCAAATTGGAGGGTGCCTGATATAATTCTCCTTTTATTTTCCATCCTCCACCTATTCATGTGACCTCTCAAAACATTTAGAAAAAACTATTTTATCAATTTTACTTTTAACTCACAAAAACATTAAAAAAATTTGACAAATTTTATCAGCATTTCGATGCTTCCGAAGTACAAGTTATTTTTTTTAAACTGTTTTGATTAATTTAAAACATTCAAAGCATAATTATTAATTTTTCAGAATATTTTTTTTTATAGTTTTGGATAATACAAACTTTCGAGTTTCAATCATTTTCGAAAATTTCGAGCAATTTGAAACTTTCGAAATAGGGAATTCAAGACTTTTGGAAAGTTTCAAGTAACATGAGTTTGAAAACACAATTTTTTAAAACTTTTGAAACTTTGAAAATGAAACTTTCGAGTCTTTCAATTTTTTTTTTAAAGTTTCGAATTATTCTTATTTTTCAAAAATAAAAATAAAAATTATTAATACGTTAATTTATAATGACTAAAATCAGAAGTGTGGATGGAAAAATTATTCGCACAGTCGCCTGCAATGTAGGTGATAGAGGCAAAAAAATTTCATCCACTACATCTTATCGACAAATGAATGAGGCTAACCATCAACATCGTCGTAAGCATGGTTTCAGGTCTCACAAATTTGATGAGGTTGTTCAAGATCCTGAACAAGTGGACTATAAGGAAGTTGAGGAGCAGACAATCGAAGAACATGTGGACTATGAGGAAGTTGAGGAGCACACAATCGAAGAACATATGGACTATGAGGAAGCTGAGGAGCAGACAATCGAAGAACAAGTGCAGCAATGTGGATTTCTCAGAGGACCCTTGGTCATAAGTCACAACAGTGTTGACACAATATCAACACCATGTGACTCAGAGCATATGAAAAGAAGAGATATATTTTAATTAATTAATTTTTTTATTAAGAATAAAAATATTATATTTAATATACTTTTGTAATGAACCTTAATATATTATTTTATTGTTATATTTTTTAATTACTTGTAAGATCGTAATCCGTTAAACGTGATCACATTCCATTTGAAATTAAAAAACTTTACTGAAGTACCGGTACTTGTTATTATACAACATTTGATTTAAAAATCTGGATTAGTAAACTTGTCTTAAGTTATATGCCGATAATTAAGGTTGGTTTCATATATGCCTTTATAGAAAAGTGACATATAGATACCGGTTCTTTTTACATGCCATTTGAGTTAATTGTTAGATTGTGTTCTTGTGCTCTTATTCCTATTTTGAAAAACGTTAAGAGTCCATTTTATTGTTTATATTATTGATGATTTGAAAATAGTTTTAGAAGAGAGAAACATGATAGTGTGATAAAATTATGACATTATTTTAAAGGGGTGGGGGAGAGAGAGTTGAATTTCCAACAAATTAGTGAGGAGTATGATGTCACTAGCATCATAATTTTTAGAAGAGGAGATGAAAACAATAGCGTGAGATTGTGATAGTTTTTTAACTTCGGGGACCTCACAAAGTTTTGTGGGATTTCTAAAGAAGTTTAGGAAAGTTTAATTAAGGGAGATTTCATTCGATACTTGATGGAAGTTTACATAAACGGCATATTGGTATTGGGAAGTAATAGTTCGTTCAGAATAAAAACATATATAATCACCATTTTAATTGAAACATAGTCGTCACAACTTAATTTTATAATTTTATAATTAAAATTAACAATAAAAAACATAGTTTTTTAATATAAATTTTAATTTCATATTAAATTATTCTTGATAATCTATTACACATAAATAAATTATAATAGTTTAATTACATTTAAATTATTATAACGTAATACTTAATTGACCACAAAATATATAAAAATATAACTATTACAACTTAAAAATCAATAATCAATTACAAACAGATAATCTTTGAAGATTTAGACAAAAATTTAAAATATTGAAACAAAAATATTTTTATAAAAGTTAACAATATTACTTATAAAATATTCAAATAATTTTAAATATTTAATTAGATATTAAAAATAATCAATATATA
>JBBPBT010001185.1:2422484-2433378 GCA_037974875.1 Cicer bijugum
ATTATGGTTAAAATTTATATACACATGACAAAATAATTGATTCGTGTTAGAGAATCGTGTAAAATTATTATACCATCAAAGCATAATTATTATACTATAATCTTAATTGTTAACTAAGAGTTTTTTAGACGAATAATTTATTTAAATTTAAAAATAATAAAAATGTTAAAAAAAAATTTATGGTTTATTATTTTTAAGAATCTCTTATAAAAATACAAAATATTTTCATAAATAAACTAACTTTAAGTTAATGATCCCGGCTAAAAAAGTTCATCCTTGTTTAAATAATAAATGATCATTAATTAAGTTCAAATAGGAAACAAAACTATTTTATTTAGTTGCAAATGGATTGCTAGGGGATCAATCAATGTAAAATTATCATTTTTTATAGTTGACTTTTTTTAGGTGATGTCATGATTTCAAGTGGAGCTGCAGTGTCAAAATGAATCTTGTGTTGATCCCATTAAAAAGTTTATTCACAAAAAATATCTATCTATAAAATAGGTTATTTGACTATGTACATGGTACGGTGTTTGAGTATAATGTTTGCATTTCGTTTTTTTCTTTTACGTTGGAGATGTATGTTTCAGGTGAATATATTATTGAGAGAGATGGTAACATGACTTTTTTTTTTTTAAAATAATTTGAGTTCGATTTTTGTAGAGTCATTCTTTTGAGAGATAGTTTAACTCTAATTAAAAATAATAAACTAGATGTTCTACTGTCAATTCAAAAATTAATTTTTTAATAAATTTAAAAGACTTTAAAATTTAGAGATATTTTAGAATGTCAGATAGAAATCAAATATCCTAATCACCAAATTTATTAGGAGATATATATTTGAAGATATTAGTATTGTTTAAATAATTAGAAAGAGGATAGGGGAGTATATGAAAAATTTGGTATATTGTGCGAAGTTTGAATTTAGTGATTTATTTTTTTATATAGGTTCTTTATTTTTTAATAAGTCATATAATGAAAATAAAGTTTATTATATTTGATGTAATATTAATCATATTTATTAATTCATCTCGGATCTTGCAACTAAAGACTATGATAATAAATTTTATTGTTTTTAATATGATCAACATATTTTTACATGACAAGAACTTATTTAACATCATCTCTACGAGGGATGACTTAGAAATTCTTATGACAAATGATATGAAATTTTTGTTCTTCTTCAGATCTTCTAAGACCATTTTTGTTGTCTAGAATTCTATATTTAGTATAAGGATAAAAAAATGTCTATCAATTTTTATACATATTGAACCTAACCACTATCTTTACATGAACATATATTCAACCGTATATAACACTATATATTCTTATAAAGGTTGAAGGTAGTTATCCAAGTTTGCAAGCTTATCAACCTTGACAGACTGAGAGTTGATGAAACTGGCAGAAGGCTTAGCTGAAGATATATAGGCACAACAACTAGGAGCTGACTCACCAGATGTAGTTCCAATTAGCTTGTTTTCAACTAAGTCTTTTTGTAGTTGTATATTTCTACTATAATTTCTTGTTAGTTAGTTTGTTAAGAAGTTGAACTAGTCATTTGCTTGTTAATCTAAGCTAACAACCTTGCATATAAAAAGGGTCTCAGTTCCATTTCTCAATTAATTGATTCATTTTCCGATCACTTCATATATATTCTAAGACTAACTCATATGGTTAAGAAAAATAAACAGAAAAGGTTAAAAAAAAAAAAACTCAAATAATTTACTTTACCTACTTGTGCTTGTTTGGTGTAGCACGATATATTAGTGATGACATGCTTGTTGCCAATTCTGTGTTTTTTGAAGGACCGATTTATTTTTAGTTATGAAATTAAAGTTCACACATAAAAAATTCATTCATTTATATATACTTTATCTTTGTTCAGACTTCAGAATATTCTTCTCAGAAGATTCAACTATGTTTATAACTAACATCGTACACAACATATATAATACAAATTTGCTTGCGTCTTGCTGATTTTCTTAATTGAGTAATATAGTTAGAGTTTACATTAATTATTATTTGACAATAAGAGTTTACATTAATAAAAAAAACAGTGTATTACTTTATTGTATTCTATATTCCAATACAGATTCAATGCGTAATCTGTTAGCTGTATGATATTTGTTTATCATGTAAAATCGTCCATATGCTGTCACATATATAAAAAAAATGATAGTGTCACACTCGCAATGGGATGTAAGAATGATATAGAAACCAAAAACATTTGGATCAATGGTTTATTTCGTGTTAATTCAAAATCACAAGTAAATTGTCAATGGTTTAGTTTCCTACGTTTCTTTATTCATTATTTTAAAATGAACAATGCTATCAAAAACACAATTTCATTTATCTCTATTAAGGTGTAAAATAATTTTATATTGTCAACATAAATCAATAATTTTATTATGCAGATATATACGTCAATATAAAACTAGTTTGCACTTGTGGTATATAATTTATATGTGTGGTTGCAAGAAATATTTAATTTACATAAAAAAGAATAAAATAGAAAAACAAAATTAAAAACAAAGAAAATTATATAATAATTTAAAATAAAAAAACTAAAAAAATTTGAAAAGGGTTTCTTCTGAATTATTTACGAAGAATTGTGAATAATTTATCTAGCATATTATAAAAATGTGTCACATAATTAACATTGTAAGTGGATTAAATATAAATTTATAAATATTAATTACAAATTTATTTATATAACTAATTTTTATTGGAAGTTAAGTAAATTACTCATAATTTTTCAAAACAATCTAAACTTCACTTATAAAAGGTTCGAGGACAAAAGAATGAAAAAAGATGTACGTCACATCGAGAATAGCAGAGAAAGTGGCAAATGCAAAATATTATTTATATTTATTTATTATTACTATTGTTATTATGTGATAAACAAAAGAGACATAAATTGTAGTAAAAGTAAAAAAACAGAGTATAAAAATGATATTCAATCGTTAAACAGTAAAATGTACCGCGATGGTTTGGTAATTTTGTTGGCTAGCTAGTAGCAGCTACGTTTATCTCGTGATAATTTAAAATGACATGTAATTTGTCAATGGTTATGTTTCCTACGTTTTCCTATTCATTATTTAAAAAAGAATAAAACTAACAAAAACACATTAGTTGGTCAAAATTTATTTGGGCCAAACAAATTTAAATGATACCCACGTCTCTTATATATATATACCTTGCATTCACATCTCTTTTTTCCTATATAATCTAAAAATACAGTTTGAGACTAAACATCACATTTCCAAAATGGCATACCAAAACCCTCCTTCAATTCAAACTTCAGATCTTGAAGCACCACAAATCACTCCAACAACTTCATCCACAAAATTCACAACCAAAGATACAGTGAACAAACTCAAAAACAATTTGGCTTTTGGTTCAACATGGGCTGAAATTAATGGTGCCATGGGTGACCTTGGCACCTATATACCCATTGTTTTGGCTCTCACTCTTGCTAGGGACCTCAACCTTGGCACTACATTGATTTTCAATGGTATGTTCTATATATTCTATTTTTTTTTTTTTTAAATCACAATGAAAATAATCTTCATGTATTTTTTAAGTCACAATCATTGATATTATGAAAAATTGTGATTTAATATGACTAATATGGTTGTAAGTATATTCGCAATCTATAACTAAATTTGTGATATTACAAAAAATAATTGTCAAATATGATTGATGTGTTCGGAAGTATTATCGGAGACACATAAAAAAATTTGCCGTTGAAGTTATAATAAAATCATATTATTTTTCATGCATAGTATTAATCTTTTGATAACATGACTTATTTTTTCTCTCTGGAGCCAACTATTCGCTTTAGAAGATTCAAATCTTTGTTAACTACATATATGTATGTAGACACACTAATTAATATGTGGTATGTTACAGGTGTCTATAACATTATCACTGGTGTAATTTATGGGGTCCCTATGCCCGTCCAGCCGATGAAGTCCATCGCTGCGGAAGCCTTATCAGACAAAGACTTCGGCGTACCTGAAATCATGACAGCTGGAATCATAACCGGCGGCGTGCTATTCATTCTGGGGATCACAGGATTAATGAAACTGGTATACAAGCTAATTCCTTTATCTGTTGTAAGAGGAATTCAACTAGCACAAGGTTTGTCATTTGCTTTAACAGCTGTTAAATATGTGAGAAAAGTGCAAGATCTTCCAAAGTCTAAATCTTTGGGTCAAAGAGATTGGTTTGGTTTAGATGGGTTGATTCTAGCTATTGTTTGTGCTTGTTTCATTGTTATTGTGAATGGAGCTGGTGAAAAAAATCAAGGGTGTTGTGGTTCTCAAGAAAGTGATGATTTGAATGGCCAAAGAACTCAAAGGACTGATGAAGTTGGAAGAAACAATAAGATCAATAAATTGAGAAAGTTTGTTTTTTCACTTCCTTCTGCTTTTTTAGTCTTTGTTTTGGGGATTGTTTTGGTGTTTATAAGAAGACATGAAGTGGTGCATGAAATTAAATTTGGACCATCTTCAATAGAAGTGGTGAAATTCAGTAAACATGCTTGGAGAAAGGGTTTTATTAAAGGAGCAATTCCCCAACTACCCTTGTCAATTTTGAATTCTGTTATTGCAGTTTGTAAATTGTCAACAGATCTTTTTCCAGAAAAGGAATTTTCAGTTACTTCAATTTCAGTGACAGTTGGTTTAATGAATTTGGTTGGTTGTTGGTTTGGTGCTGTGCCAACTTGTCATGGTGCTGGTGGACTTGCTGGACAGTATAAATTTGGTGGGAGGAGTGGTGGTTGTGTTGCAGTTCTTGGTGCTGCAAAATTGGTGTTGGGATTGGTTTTAGGAACTTCTTTGGCACACATTTTAAGGGAATTTCCTGTTGGGATATTAGGTGTGTTGCTTCTGTTTGCTGGAATTGAACTTGCTATGTGTGCTAGAGATATGAATACTAAAGAAGATTCTTTTGTGGCACTTATTTGTACTGCTGTTTCTTTGGTTGGATCAAGTGCTGCTCTTGGATTTTTGGTTGGAATGATTGTTTATTTGTTACTTAAGGTAAGGAATTTGAAAAAGGATAAACCACTTTCCTCCATTTCCAACCAAAAAAGTCCCAACTAGTTAGATTTGAAAAAAAAAAAAAGGGAGTTTCATTATGTGTACAAAATTTATTATTAGATAATACCTCTTATCATTTTTACAAAGACAATTTAGTCAATAAAAATTAATGTATTATGAATCAAATACATAAAATTTTGTTGATCCAATTGTCTTTTTGTAAAAAAGATTCACGAGAAAATTAATTAGTTGTCGTATGTATGACTTTCTACAATATGTTTAAAGTTTTTGAGAGGTTTGAGTCTTTTTCTCTTTCTTGAATTTGGTATTTGAAGTCAAATGAGGACTTGTAGGGTTCTAGTTTTAGGACTCTAAATTGTAATTGAAAAAAAGTGTGGAGCATATAGTTAGTAGTAACTTCGGGTTGTGCTAGCTTTTGCTCTTTGCCTATTATGTATGCTGTCGCATACTTAATGTTTATACTATCAATAATAGTACAAAGAATTTGATTCAATAATTTCTTTACATGATTTTTTTGCTATGGATTTTTCTTTGGTCCAGAAACTTTATTTTAATAGACCTGAGTATAAAAACTAAAACTCATGCACAAAACATTGTTTGAATCTAAAATTTGCTTTATGTACCAATATTCCACCCCTTTTAACCCTTAGCTTAGGTTCCAACGAGCAAAATATTTGTAAACTCATTTTTCATATCAAGCATCTTCTCAAGTTCATTTTTTAGCTCACAACTTTGACTCAAAGCTACAACAAGACATGTTATGCCAATGAAGCATAATTATTATTGCACTCTTACACTCTAGCAACACTAGTTTATCTTTTCTTAATGTCCACTCAGCATTTACTATACTCAGGCCATGATTCCATCATTAAAATTTCATTTTTCACTCTCTCTAATAAGTCCATTAACATATTACAAATCAAATTATGCAGATTGAATTATTCACTAATTTAGAATGAATTTGGCATAGATTATGTTGGGGAGTTTGGAGGAGCGTCAATAGGTAACTAATCACAATTGAATTCAACACAACCATTATTATCAATGATATACATTTCTTAATTAAACTGTTAGAAAAACTTTCAATACAAGAATTTAAGATCGAGCTCCCCCATCAAGCCGAACCATGACTCTTTTATCATTTGTTGAAGAGTTCATGGGTGCATGAGCAACAACAGACCAAATATTTTAAAACTACAAGAGACTTTAATACCATAACTCAATCCAAAAATTTTAAAGCATTAAGTATATATGTCATTTTTCTTATATATCCAACATTTTACTTATTTATAGTCAATATAAGAATTAACCACTCAAATTTAAACCTAACAAACTAGCAAAACAAAGTCCCTAACATTATCCATCATACTTGTTTTCATTTTGGGGCATGGCACCTCTAAAGAATAAAACTTTCGGATATGGCATCTTTTGTTTTTTAACACTTTGATTTTTAGTAAAAAAGACACATTATTTCGAAGTTTGAATTAAATTACTGAAATTTATTAATCATTTAATTTAAACTAAATGATTTTAAGATATCATGTCTTTGTTTGGTAAAAGGTACGGATAATAAATAAAGTAGCATATTAAATTTTAATTGTTTAATAAAATTAATGGTTGAACAAACTTATAGCTATAAAATCACATAAAAATTATTTTTAATTTATATTTACACTTTTTAAATTAAGATAATGAAAATAAAAATGAGGGGAAAAAAATATACGCTATAAACTACAAACTCGAAAATTACTTAAAATAATATCTTAAACTACTACTCCTTCGTAAAATAATGATATAAATTTGTGATAGAAAATTGTTACAACCTAACTCCATTTAGTTCTTGCAAACTTATACACTATAAAGTATTTGTTAGAAACTAACTTTTTGATCTTGCCAAGCATACACTATTATGTCAAAAATGTGATGATATTTACAAATCCAATTTATTTCCTTCAAAAACTTACATAGTTTGAAATGAAAGCTAGAAATGAGTTATTTTTGTAACATGCTCTGCAAAATAAAACTTGGCTCAAACTTAAGTTTGCAACTTTGAATCTAGACATGATTTTGAATCAGTTAGCAACCGATAATAACATTATGATTAGTATCATACCATTAGGCTAGATTATGCTGTCCACATTATAATCTTTTCGACTAAAGATTGAGGATAGTGCTTGAATAATTTTGGTTTGACACACTGCCTTGCGACCTATCTAAATAATGTGCCTTTATACATCCAACAATAAATGGTGGCATGACTCTGTTCCAACTTCGTAATTATAGAATGAACATGGTTGCCTTTATCAAACATTTCTCTATTGACATAATTCACCAATAAATGTTTGTGTTTGAAGCCAAAACTTTTATGCTATACTTGTTTCTATGAGTTTACTATGCACAATTGCAAAGTTAACTTACCAATAATTAAATAGTAAAAAGACTTATTCCTTAATTTTATTTTTGGCATTGTGGTGTATTTATAAAATTACTTATTCCTTAATTTTATCTTTTTAGATCTCTCTATATATATATATAAAATTACTTCATAACTTTAAAAAAAAAAAAAACTAGTTGATTGATCTCATTTAACGTCGAAAAAGTTATAAAAAGAAGGTTCCAAATTAAAACTCCACAATTCGAGAAAAATAATCTAACTATTAATTTATTAATATTTGCCTATAAAAAAATAAAATCTCATTTAATATATTCAAAGTAATAAAAAAATCAATTATATTCTCTACATTGTCTTCTATGAGAATTTATTCTATGATAATTAAAAAAATTGTAAGAGTAATAATATTAAATATAATTAAATTAATTAACTTTAAATAATATTCAAGAATAAAAAAGTCAAATTTTTTGTTGATTATATTTGAGAGGATGTACAGTTATGTTTTGTAGATGAGAAATAGAAAAAGCTTTATATGGAAACAAAGAACAAATAATTAATGGTCAAAAAGATTACATTTTTATTTTGTTGCTAATGCGATAAACTTTTCGACTAAAAGGTAACAACGATTTTGGTTCTTAAATGAATCACTTTTGCCTTTATTCAACAATAAGTGGTGGGGGCATGACTCTACTTCCACTTTTGGAATTCTCCAAAAACCCATAATAAAACTTGCCACTATTAGAAATTGAATTATATTCTACGGTTATAGACTTATAGCTCATACATATAGTACTCTATTTTTTATATATAGTTGAACCTCTTTTATAATTCTTATTATAATAATTATTTCATGTCACAGACTAATTAATATATGTAATGTTTGAAAATTAAATGACATCAAACAGTTTAATTGGTTGAAATGAGAATCGACCTCTTATATGTTCTTATTGACCGTCAAAATCATTTAGCTAATAAAACGGGAGAAAACTGTCAAAATTGATTTAAAACTAAAATAAATTAGGAAAACCGGTGGTTAATTGGTTCACAATGGTTTAAAAAAATAAAAATGCATTTTACTTATAAAAAAAGTTCAAAATCAATTATATTTACATTTTAAGGCATTTTCATTTGGTGGCTATTTTGAAGCAAATTAATAATAAATCTCTGAGTAGAAATATGTATATAGACGTTGGTACCAGAATAGTCTTACAGCAAGGTGAGAGGTAATAAAATAATTATTCTATTTGTAAATGAATATTATTGTTGTGGTTGCAAATAAACATGACGACATTTTACATGTAAGATATTATGAATTATGTCACATTTATGTAAAGTTATTATTTCGAATTTTATGTTATTTTTCGTTTAATATTATTTAATATTTATATTAAAAGGTTAAAAAAATATTATCTTTTTATCACCACCATAAACCTCGTTTGAACCTTGAATTAGTACATCAATCGGTTTAATGTTTGGTCTAACTTTTAAACATTTGCAAATATGACATACACAATTCTCGGAACGATGTACGCAGTTTCAATTCTATCATTTATTGGTGAATAAATTATCTTTAAGCATTAGTCTTCTGACTCTCATAATCCAACACAAATTTAATTATATATTGAAAAAGATTGTGATGATTTATGATGATGACTATGAGAAAATATTTTTTAATGCACTTATTTTGTCTGAACAGCTCCAAATGAATATCCTTATCATATATCTCAGTTTAAAAACTTGTTCTTGTACAATTTATGGTTGCAAGAAGGTGACTTGGTTGCCATATTAATTGGTGTAAGAAGGATATATTGCTCGTTCTCAAGATTTTTTTCAAAAAATTGTTAAAGACAAAGTAAGAAGATGGATGAGAGATAATTTTAAAGATAATTGATATTATAAGTTTTAATTTTTAACATATATATATATATATATATTAATGTTTTATTTAAAATATATTTTGTAGATATTTTTCTTTTGAGAAATTGTATTTGAATGAGCAAAAACTATTGAAAGACAAAATGAAATAATAATTGTTACCATTTGATCTTATCCAGCTACCAAAAATAGACGAAGAAAAGACAAATTAATTTTGGGATGTGAAAGAGATGGAAAATATAAATCAAAATCAAAATCAACAGAAACTTGTTTTTATAAGGAAAACTATCAATTCAAACTAGGATATATATCGTTCAATATCTGTAAAGGATGAAAAATTAATGTTCAATATGGAACACACAATCACGACTTAAGGAATACTTTAGACGATCATTCATATTTGAGACGTTTAAATGAAGATGAGAGAAAATTTGTTAATGACATGACAAAATATAAGTTTGCACTAAGATTCATTTTGAATGCTTTCAAAGAGAAAAATTAAGAGAATCTCACAGTTTCCACTGAAATATATAAAGCAAAGAGTACTTATCAACCATCTTTGAGATGTTTGATCATAGAACTGCAACATCTATTGAAGTTAATACAAAGTAAAAATTATGTGCGAGCAAGAAGATGGGAGGATTCAATGTTCTAAGAGACATATTTTGGACGCATCTTGATTGTATAAAGTTGTTGAACATGATTCATTTTATTTTGATATGTGATAGTACATATAAAACAAATATATATCAGCTACCATTGCTTGAAATTGTCGGTGTAACATCTACTGGTTGACATTTTCTGTTGTAGTTGCTTACTTGGAACAAGAGCGATAAGATAACTTCATTTGGGCATTTAAAAATGTAAGGCAATTGTTCATCTCTAAGAATTAAATTTCTCAAATTATTGTGACCGATAGAGATATTGTCATGAAGAATGCTATTGATATCGTATCTCCTACTTCAATTAATTTGCTTTGTAGTTTTCATATTAAAAAAATATTAGGGCAAAATGCAAATAATATATGAGAAAGGATAGACAAGATAAGATAATGGACTTATGAAAAAAAACTTGTATTTTCGACTAGTGTGGAGAAGTATAATAATCACTTGCAATATTTTGAACTAATGTGTGGCTATATTATTATTTTTGTTGATTATATTAAATATTCATGGTTCATACCTTACAAAGAAATATTTCTCCGAACATGAACCAGTAAGGTGATGTATTTAAGGAATACAACGACCAACATATACTTTTAAATTCTAATTTGTTTTAGAAATATAATTAAGTAATTTATGTGATTTGTTTTAATTTGTGTTATTTAATTTATTTTTAGAACTGAGTATGCTCATCGGAAATTAAAAAAATATGTTGCAAACTAGTAATTGAGACTTGTATAAAAAATGGGATGGTTTGAATATGATGTTGAAGAACCAAATATGTAGCATTAAATCGTCTTTTCATAAAACCATTATCAAAGTTGAGTATGGATATAATTTGTAACACCCCGGCCCTCCAACGTTACCGACAATGTTACTTCACGATCTTCTCCCCC
>JBBPBT010001185.1:2444019-2461873 GCA_037974875.1 Cicer bijugum
AATAAGACAAAATAATAGTAAAAGAAAAAATAATTCAATAAACATATTCAAAAAATCAACAAAATCTATATTCAGAACGAGAAATATCTCACCAATGAGTATTAAAGTATAAAGTCTCAAATTAAGGATCATGTTAACACATTAATTACTGTCTTTAAAAATAGTTGTAATTTCTTTTTATTTTTTTCTAATTATATATAAAGTGAAATATTAATTGTATATAATGAAAAAATGTGTTAGTTATTATTAATTTTAAACATCACTAATTTGTTCAGTTAAAATGAAATATTTCACGAGTGTCATATCTTAAATTAATTATTTAATTAATCGATGAAGAACTAATATTACCAATTATTAATAAAATAATTATTGTTAATTATTATTAAATACTAATTATACAATCAATGATATGTGTTGGAATTTATTTATAAATGACGTGGGATGAGTCGAGAGCCATTCAGTTATACCAATGAGGGGCTAGCTATTGTCCTAAGTTCTTTAACAAATTTTTTGGTTTAATGAAATTTTGATCTCTATTTTCAATTTGAAGACTTTTTATTTACCCTATTTCACTTGTTTTCAATTTGAATTCAATTTGAAGATATTTTTAATTGATGTGTCCTATTCACTAATGCGTTATTTAAAATTTTCTTTGGCATTAATTATTATTTGGATAATATTTAATTACTTAAAAATAATTAAAATAACAATAAATTAATACATTATTAAAATAACAATACTCTCAAATAGGATAAGTTGTTGAACTAAAATACTAACCAATATTATTCACATAAAACTAATCTTCATATTTATAGGTAATATGTTTCCAAATACTAGACAAAATAACTTGAAATTACACAAAAGAAAACCAAAACCTGTAAAATTCCAACTACTAACTTCAAATTCAAATACTAAACAAAAGTTACTTCCAAATTTACTAACTTCCTACTTATTAACTTTAATATTAAAATTGTGAATTTATTTTATACCAAACACATTCTTATATAATCACTCCAAGAAGATTTGGATGAGTATTAAATTATTGATTTCCAAACTGAATGAAATTATTTTATAAAATCTAATAATATTTGGTACATACTCTAAGAGAACATATTAACATTTGCCAATAATTGTGCATACTTTTGTTTTATAAGCAATAATTTTGCATACAAGTTGCAAGTCATCAATCAATTCAACTTTATTATAGCATTACTGATGCCTAGTCAGAGAGGGAAAACAAAAACAAAATAATATTAAAATTTGAAGTAATTATTTATTATATATAAACGAAAACACTCATGCCAGAAGACACTAGTAGAAGCAATAAAATGGAAGTGTTAACAATAATTGCTGCATTATTGTCCTTCCTAGGATCAGTTTCATCAACACAATTCCTAACTGGCTGCAATTACACTTGTGGAATTTTTAAAATTCCATATCCATTTGGCATAGGAAATTCAACAGAACAAGGTAATGCACCATGTTACTTGGATCCTAAGTTTGAGCTATCTTGTCTATACAACTCCAAATTATATAGTGGTAACGTACAAGTCTTAGATATAGACATCCTCCATACCCAAATGGAAGTTTTATTTGATGTCTCAAAAATATTACGCTTATAACTGTTGGTTAAGCACTCAACACAGAATGGTTAAGCATTTCAAGCAAGGAAAACAAGTTTATAACTGTTGGTTGTGACAGTTATGGTTATCTAGATAGCACTTATAACAATAACACATATTCAACAGGGTGTATATCAATATGTCATGGAAATGAAATAGTGTTTGATCATTGAACATGTTCTGGTATAGGTTGCTGCCAAGTTGATATTCCTTCTAGAATGAGGAACATCACTGTAAAAGCTTTTTCCTTCAATGGTTCATTGTTACCTTCAAGAATCTGCAGAACCTATTCATTTGTTGTTAAGAATAATAACTACAGTTTTTCATCCACTCATTTGAAAGGTTTACCTTTCAAAGAAGTACCAATAGTTCTTGACTGGCATGTAGGTGACTTTGAAGATAACTGTGATACTGTTTCCAAGAACAACTATGCATGCATGAACAATAGCTCCTGTGACGACAAGCACACTGATTTTGGTTACCAATGCGAATGCAATGAAAATTATGAAGGAAACCCTTATCATCCTGATGGCTGCACAGGTAACAAATTTGTATTTATTTATCAAAAATGATTTTCATGAGAAAAGTTGTTTATAACAACTAGTAACAATGGTTGTATTGTGTTTCAGACATTAATGAATGTGAAAAACCAAATCATGGTGGATGCATAAGTAAAGCAAATTGTAATTACATTGATGAGAATTACACTTGTTTCTGTCCTGTGGGGCAATTTGGAGATGGAATAAAGGGAGGAACAGGATGCCAGCCTGTCAAGCCACATGATAGAAATGGATATCCAATGTTACTTTCTCTTATTGGTAAGCAACAAAACAAAACACACTAATTCAAATATTTCATATTTTCTGAACTGTAATTAGTTTGATGAAAAATCCAAAATACTTTTTGGATGCAGGAATTGGAGCAATATTAATTCTTGTATTTGTGGGGATAGTTTTGTACTCAATATACCAGAGAAGGAGACTAATCAAATTGAAAGAGAAATTCTATAAACAGAATGGAGGTTCAATTTTGGAACAGAAACTTGGTCAAAGAAAAGACTCCTCTCAAATAGCTCATATTTTCAGTGAAAATGAAATAAGGAAGGCCACTAACAACTATGATGAAAGTTTAATCATAGGTAGAGGAGGTTTTGGTACAGTTTTCAAAGGTGAACTAGCAGATAATACAATTGTTGCTGTCAAGAAATCCAGAACAATAGATGCAAGCCAAATTGATCAATTCATTAATGAGGTGGATGTTGTGTCTCAAATAAATCATAGGAATGTGGTCAAACTCTTAGGGTGTTGTCTAGAAACACAAGTTCCATTGTTGGTTTATGAATTTATTACCAATGGTACCCTTTCTGATTTTATACACACACAAGTTAAGGTGAATAATGAAACATGGAAAACTCGTCTTAAGATAGCAGCTGAGGTAGCTGGAGCTTTGTCATATCTACATTCAGCTGCCACAATATCAATTATTCATAGAGATGTTAAGAGTGATAACATTCTCTTGGATAGAACCAACACTGCCAAAGTATCTGATTTTGGAGCTTCAAGGTTGGTTCCACTTGATCAAACTGAAGTAGCCACAATTGTGCAAGGGACAATTGGGTACTTAGATCCAGAGTATATGCAAACAAGCCAATTGACTGAAAAAAGTGATGTCTATAGTTTTGGTGTAGTTCTTGTGGAGTTGTTAACAGGTGAGAAACCTTTTTGTTTTGGTAGACCAGAAGAGACAAGAAATCTTGCTATGTACTTCTTGTCTTTCTTGAAAAAGGGTAGTTTGTTTCAAGTTATTCAAGATGGCATGTTGAATGAAGGAAACAAGCAGGAGATCAAGGAGGTTGCTATTCTTGCAGCTGAGTGTTTGAGAGTTAAAGGGGAGGAAAGACCTACCATGAAGGAAGTGGCTATGGAATTGGAGGGAATGATGCTAATGGAGAAGCACTCATGGATCAATGAAGACATAAATGTTGAGGAGAGTCACTACTTGCTAAATGAATCATCATCTACCATTTATGAACATGGTGATAGCAGCAAACATGGAGATATTGGGTATGACAGCTTAAAAGATCATACACTAATTGTCTTGGATGATGGAAGATGATTATCACTAAGATTTCATTAGTTTAGAAGTTTTGTGTTGTGTGCATGTAACCCAGCTTTTAATTATTTTTATAAGTAAGAATGTCAAAATTATTATGGAATAGTCCTAAATTCCAATTGTTGGTATATTGTACTCTTGTATCTTGTAGTTTTCATTGGTTATGAGAATGAATCATTCAATGGTTAACTATAAGTAAAATAATGCATGTAATTTGTCAACATTTAATATTACTGTTTCAAAAATGTCTTTACATTAATTTTTTAATTTTGTTCAAAAGACCATTATAATTAAAGTAGTTAATAAATATATTTCTTTAATCACATCAAATAAAATAAAAAATACATTGAACTATGTAATATTTTTACTTATAATTGAGGCTAAGGAGGAGTAAGTAAGAAGGATGCTACACCTATAAAATCTTGGAGCCAGCACACTTCAAAGGGTGAGTCTCAATCTAACCAAAAAAAATTCCATGGCAAACCAAAACTCTCCTTCAATTTTCATATCAAACTCTCAAACCAATCCAACTAAAAATTTCTCATCCAAAATGATCTTCCAGAAAGTGAAAGCCAACTTGGTTTTACACTCAAAATTGGCTGAACTAAACGGTGCCATGGGTGACCTTGGCACTTACATACCCATAATTTTGTCCTTAACTCTATCAAAGAACCTTAACCTTGCCACCACTTTAATCTTCACAGGTACATATTCTAATATTTCTAAATGACTTACAAATTAACATCATCTGCATGTGTTGCACAAAAGTATTTAAATCTCATAATTAACAATTTTTGTATTCACTACATGAATTTTTTTTTCCCCTTTAACTCTAGTTCTCAAAGAAAAATGGCTCTGGTAACCTGGAGTTTGAACGAGACTTAAGTTCCATCAGTGATTGTTTTAGTCAAGATTCGAACTCGAATATCTCGAATGATTTGTCCTTAAGGGAACCTTATTAACCCTTTGAGTCTAATCAGTTGGTTATTCACTGTATGTAGTTAGTTATAACTAACTAACTGACATTAATGATTTTATTAATATTTTGACAAAACTAACTTGAAATTTGATGCATAATTTTTTCTAATGTATAATTCATGTGTGGTGTTTAATATGATAGGTCTATACAACATTCTCACTGGTTTCATTTATGGGGTCCCTATGCCAGTCCAGCCCATGAAGTCCATCGCCGCCGAAGCCTTATCAGACAAAGACTTCGGCATACCGGAAATCATGGCTGCCGGAATCTTGACCGGCGGTGCGGTATTTTTATTGGGTGTCACCGGGTTGATGCAGCTAGTGTACAAGTTTATTCCTTTATGTGTTGTAAGGGGAATTCAACTAGCACAAGGTTTATCATTTGCTTTAACAGCTGTTAAATATGTGAGAAAAATGCAAGATCTTTCAAAGTCTAAATCTTTGGGTCAAAGACCTTGGTTTGGATTTGATGGGTTGGTTTTGGCAATTGTTTGTGTTTGTATTATTGTTTTTGTGAATGGTTCTGGTGAGAATGAGAGTGATAAAAAATGTTGTAATAATGGTGAAGAAAATGATGACACTAGAACCTTTGATTTGGGAGCCAGAAAAAGGACTAATAAAGTGAAAAAATTTGTTTTTTCACTTCCTTCTGCTTTTTTAATCTTTGTGTTAGGTGTTATTTTGGCATTCATAAAAAAGCCTAATGTGGTTAATGAAATTAAATTTGGACCCTCTTCTATAAAAGTGGTGAAATTCACCAAACAATCATGGAAGAAAGGTTTTGTCAAAGGTACAATTCCACAACTACCCTTGACAATTTTGAATTCTGTTATAGCTATTTGTAAGTTGTCAAAGGATCTTTTTCCAGAAAAGGACTTTTCAGTTACTTCAATTTCAGTGACAGTTGGTTTAATGAACTTTGTTGGTTGTTTGTTTGGTGCTATGCCATGTTGTCATGGTGCTGGTGGACTTGCAGGACAGTATAAATTTGGTGGAAGGAGTGGTGGTTGTGTGGCAATTCTTGGTGTTGCCAAATTGGTATTGGGATTGGTGTTAGGAACTTCTTTGGCACACATTTTAAGGGAATTTCCTGTTGGGATATTGGGTGTGTTGCTTTTGTTTGCTGGAATTGAACTTGCTATGTGTGCTAGAGATATGAATACTAAAGAAGATTCTTTTGTGGCACTTATTTGTACTGCTGTTTCTTTGGTTGGATCAAGTGCTGCTCTTGGATTTTTGGTTGGAATGGTTGTGTATTTGCTTCTTAAACTAAGGAATTGGACAAAAGATAAACCATAATTTAGGTCCATAAAATTACATAGTGGCTTTGAATAAATTTTCTTTAATAAAATGGTTGTTGTGGTTAGTTATTTATTGTTGGTTGCTTTTGTTCCCGAGCTACGCATACATTGTTGGTTTGTTTAGGCAAAATACATATCGTATAGTTTTTTTAAGTTACATAAAAATATTAAATGGATTCTTTCATTTTTTTTTTATATTAAGTCAGTGATTTATGTTTTGTAAAAATATAATATTAAACTATTTTTAGTTATAATTTCATTTCAATCAATTTTAATTAAAATTTTTTAAAATTGTACATGAATTTTGTTATCAATCATCTTAAGAATAACATAATAAATTTTCGTGTGATTTTATAACATAAATTGAAAAAGAATTTACGTTTAATTTTAAAAACTCTAAAATATATCTACCTGAAATTCTCTCTTATTTAATTATTTTTCTAAAATTTGATTATTATAATTAAAATCCTTTAAAAATTACATGAGTATGTTGAAAAAATTGACAAAAATTTTAAATTTCAATTTTAAATTGATAAAAAAAAATTGACACTAAAAGAAAAATAAAATACTAACTTGTTAAAAAAATTATAAAAAATTAATATGTTATTTTTGTGTAAATTAAAAAAATTGCGAAATATATTTTATATTTTATTTATGAATACATTGTTGTGTATGTGATGCTAGTTATTCTATAAAAGAATGGCTTACTTTATTTATGTACAGAATTTATATGTTCATTTATGTGCATGATATAATATTGCATTCATAGAAATTAAAATGAAACCAACAAAAAGAATAAATTTCCATTTCGAGCTAATGTGATCCCCTTTTGGAATAAAATTTGAAGACTAGTTGGATGCTTGAATAATTGAATTTCCAAAAGGTTTGCAACTTACTACATAAATGGAGTGTGATATCATTCCAACTTTTGAAATTTGAACCAAAAAGAATACTAGTGTGATTTTCTCCCTTTAAGCATCGTCACTTTTTTGGTGAAAAATTTGGAAGTACTTCTGTCAAAATTGTCTGAACCTTATGTGATTTTTAAATATAATGATCTATAAATACCACCAAATAAAAAGTTTGATACTATTGATAAAATTGTTTTAGAACTTGAATTTTTTAGGCCTCAATTTTTTATAATTTAATTAATTAATAGTATTTAATTTTTTAGGCTCATTTACTAATTTCAATGTCACTCATTACTTCACTAAATTCTCATAGGTGACAAATTAAATCGGAAATAAATTAAAATTATCATAATTCTTCCTCTTCTTCGTGATCTTCATCGACCAATAAATTCAAACAATGAAATTTCAAATTAAAATCATTTAAGTTTTTTATTTCTTCAAATCCAAAAAATTTAAACTTAAAAAAAACTTTATTCTATTTAGTTTAATGTCAAATTTAAAGAAACGTATCTATTATTTTGTCTTAATTTTTTAACGACCTCGTTTAAAATTTTATTTTAGAATTACATATTTGCAAATCAACTCTAATTTCTTTACTTTAAAACGTCTACGAATTCCTCCATGTTAAATTGTCGAGGTCTTTAGATCCACTAAATTTAGAGAAATAATATTTTTTTTCTTTGACCACTCCAATTCTCTCATCAAATTCAATTATGATTCATAGTTTTTATATATTATTATGTTTGGCATTATGCTAGTTTGCAATAAGAAAGATGAATTGCTTGCGATTTTCAAAAACTAAAAATTATAACATTTAAAAAATTTATATGACTTATTGTAATTTTAACAAATCAACTATAATGTCAAAGCATATACACAATAACAATTGTAATGCAGTTTTCAGAACTTTACAATGGTTTGAATTGTTTTTGTATTATCGACATGTCGTTGACTCCAATTTAAAACTATATAATATAATCATCTAACATGACCAATGTGGTGGTGATACATATGAAGAAGAATTAGAATATATATAAAAAAATATGATTTGTCAAAAAATTATGATAAATCACATATGGAATATGGTCTAGGTGAATCATATCATAATCGTTTTAAAATTATACGGATAGTTTATCTTCCACTCAGTTAGATTACTCTAGAGTTCTGTTCATCCACTTAAATAGGATAGAAAAGAAGATTCCTAAAAAAATGTTCAACCCATAAAAAGGTAAATTTAGAAATATATGTAGAAATCACTTGTAGGAGTATCACATGATTTTTTCGCTCTAATTATTCTTCATGCTAAATTTATGCCCAAGCATTAGAGGTTTTTTAATTCAAAACTTTCTATTTGTTTCCCAAAGGGCAAGAAGTTAAAATATTTTAAACATTTGTTGAGTCTAAAGTCGACTGCTAGCTATGTTTACACAAGACATTACTACTACCTAGGTTATATCTTTCTTTGTTTTACTTTCTCTTTGTATAAGTAAAAAAAAGTCTCCTATTTATTTGAACAAAGATGTGGTGTTTAATTTACTTGTGTTGTTGCTCTTAATTTATTTGGATAATTTTTGAACTTTCTAAAACTCAATAAAGTGGTATCTAAGTTCTATTGATTTAATTTGTGCATTTAAATAGAAGAGAAAAATAAATGTCCTAATATGATTATGTTCAACTCTAGTAATTAAACACTTTGGAAGACCCTTGTGGAAGAAGGAGAATAGAAAGGTAGTCGTCTTGACGAGGCAGTGGTAAGATCTTAGTGTTTTTTATTCGAAAGATAGTGAATATGAAATACAAATATGGGGATTCAATGGCAGAACATATGAGTATTTTCATAATACAATTAATCAATTGACAATTGGAAAGTTGTTGTGAAGAAATTGTAGGTTCCTTAGGGATCAATCAAGGGAAAGAGATGAAGACAAAGAGATGAAAAATGATAAAGATAAAGCTCTTGTTGCATTTGTTAGTGATGTCTACATTGTTTGTGATGATAATTCCATAAACATTGTGTGTGTGTCATGATTCAACTTGGATGATTGATTAAGGTGTCTCATGTCATGTTACTCCTAGACGTGATTTCTTCTCATCTTACACTATTGGTGATTTTGGCATGATAAAAATGAGAGATGAAGGAGTATGTAAAATTATTGACATAGGTGATGTTTGGGTTGAAACTTGAATTTGTTGCAAGCTTCAATTGAAGAATGTGAGACATATTCTTGATATTCGTCTCAACTAGATTTCAGTGAAAACCTTAGATATTAAGGCAATTTATTTGATTTTTTTTGAGTCATGTGGATGGGTGTCAAATAGGTGTACCTTAAAATGGAGTATCCATGTATCATCATTTTTGAAAAGGGGTGAAATTAATGTTATTCTTTGCACCGCACCACTTTGTTCTTAACTATGATGAAATAAGAGAAAACATTTTAGTTGTATTACGTTTTTTGACTTAAAAATGCTTATAGCAATTCATTAATAACAATAATATCATGAATACAATTTGGAATATCAATAAAGATATGAGGACTAGCTATAGATGTGACTACCCTTGCTAGCGCATGAGTCGTCTCATTTGTTTAGTCTCCTAACCTAGTACGGTCTTGTTTTCCTTGATGGAATGAAAGTTATCAACAACAACCTTTAAATTTAATTCAAAATCCACTAAATTCAAGTTGAAGATCATGGACTCACTTTAAAACACTTAATAACTCGAGTGTTTCTTCTTCCGTAACTCACCAAATGGGAGTGAACCATTATGTTTTTGCTAAAACAAAATTTCATCCACCATCTCTAATACATATATCAATGTCAACACGATTAGATATATTAGAGAAAGAAACATCTACATTACATTTACACATTACATCGTTATATTAAAGTCAAATTATAGATAGTTAAGTATACCATGTGGCATGTGTCATCATTGTAGATTTTAATTGCATTACTATGGAACAAAAATGAAAACAATTTACACAAAATTACAATAAATGTACATGAACGGCCAATTAGGCTTACATTTCTATGGTTAAACATTTCATTGTAGAACTTTCTGATTGCACATGTACTAAAAATATATGTCCATGCCATGCCATGTGCTTTCACATTTACATTAGACGTGGAACTAACTCAACTTGAGCCTGGATCAGAATGATCATCCAAATTTCTTAGGTTGACATAAGAAAGAAGATTAATATGGCATATGCCAAATGGTATAAGCTAATCAAATGGATTTCCTCTTGAATTGGAAAAAGAATTTGGTGTTCGATGTGTCCCATATCCCCCATATGATTGTTGAATGGTGTCTAGAGATCCAAAACTACCTATGTTACCATTGAAGGTGTCAACGCTTTGTGACCTACAAAATATAAGAATGCAATTACAGTTAGAATAGGATTAACATATTCAACAATTACAATACAGAGGGCCACCTCCATAAACATAGTTTTAAATTGCGGTTAGCTTGTTTTAAGTTCACAATTGTAATTGTGGTTGCAATCAGCGGCGGCGTTGAACACATCTCGGCTGTGTGATCGCATTAGTTCTCATATTTTGAGGGGCATCAATAAATTTTATTATAGTTAAAAATTTCATATAATTGAAACATGAGTATCCAGAAGATTAATGTGCTCAATTTTTAAAAATAAAAAATTAACTTCATGTAATATGAACCACAGTTCACCTTGGACCAGTACTCGAAAGATGTTTAAAACTCCAACGACCACAAATCTCTTAGAAGTAGATTTTAATGGTTTCCTTCATTTTCACAACTGAGGTAGTGACTTAAATGATATCGGTTTGATAAAAATGAGGGAAAACAAATATACATCTCGTATTGACTCGACATCAATCACGTCAGTGTCTTATCTATAAAGAAGAGAAGGGTCGTAAACTATTATTTCTGAAGAGTATCATTCGTCAACCTCTATTAGAACTTCTGATGATTTTTAAGTGTTAATTTGATGTGGACCACTTATAAAGGTGGTCTACCGTAAAACTCACATATTTATATTTAGTTTTAAAGAGAAAGTATCATTTCTACTAATTAAATTAAATTTTGATTTCTTCTAATTAAATTAAATTTTGATTTCTTCGTACCCTTCTTATTGGTGCCATTTCTAAAAGTAAGAACTGCCATGTCCATTATTTAAAATAAAAAATAAACTAGCTAGGTATCATGCTTTGTAGATTATAATCTAGTGATTATCTGGAAAAAGTCGAATAAAACAAGAATAGAACTTACCTAATATGTTGCTCATCATTATTAACTTGATCAAAGCACATACCTGAGATGATTGAAACATGATTATAACCTTGTATAAAGAAAATAACAAAAATTCTTCAAAGGAAATGGATGATAACAATGACAATACCAGTAACTTGGGATGCATAACTTGTGGACTGAGGCACCATTGTCTCTAAAGAACCAAGACTTGAAACATGCATTACTCCCGTTCTGTTTTGTACAGCTGGCAGCACACCATGCATTGATGCCATAGAAGGAAACTATAAATAAATAAATACCACAAAATTTTGAAGGTTAAAACTACTTCAAAGAACACAAATCTGATAATACATTACTTCTGACAGAGATTATGAAGAAAACTTGTACTTCGAGCTATGCAAGGCATGCTAATAAGGTTGTTTGAAGTAAATTATATTCAGGGAATACAAATGAAAGAAAATAATTTAAATTGTGGTTTGCAACCGCTGTTGTAGATGTGATATAAAAGATTTTGAGGTCTTTGTAATGACATTGCAACCGCAATTGTGACTGCATCGGCCACATTTTTCCGTAATATTGACATTTGAAGAGTAATAGCATCCGCAATTTAAAACCATATTCTAAAACACTAAACAACAAAACAAATAAAAAAGTAAAAAGGAATATCAATGCAGTAATGACTTACTCCTTCCTTTTTTTACAAACCCTTTGACACTTTTCACATATATTAAAAAAAAAATAGATAATGTACTTAATGTGTACATCTTGTGTAATGAATATTCCTAAATTTCTCTTTTGTAAATTGATCTGTTCAATTTTAACTTCTCATCTTCCAAGGTACTTAGTAAGTATTAATTAGGAGTATATTTGCAAAAAAAGAAAAAAAATTATATCTAGTAATTTGAAATTAGGCTTATATTTAGAGACAATTTTATTTTACAAAAGGAGCTTTATATTTAGGGACAAAGTTAGTATATTAATATGTATGATGTTGTACAAAACTTTTGCAACAGACTCACAACAAGGCTTACTGCAATATAAGAAATATATTAGTTTAATGTTGTACATACTGATGATGCATGTGTTAGACCTCTCCCTTCATTCACTTCAAAAGGGTTCATAGATTTTGGTGCAATAGGAAGTGCTGAGGGAGGCTGCAAATGAAACATCATATCAATTAATCAGCATTAATATCAAAACCAAGAAAAAGTACAAATAAACTGAATAATAAGATGCATAGAATGTACCACTGCATTTGGATAATACTGCATGCCATATCCCATGACATGATGTTGAACATTCTGCCAACCTGCATGTGGTGCTGGGCCAGATAAGTAGCTTGTAGTAAAAAGGTCCTGCAGAGAATTTATTTATGCATTAAGGTTCTTTATATCTTAAACAAAAAACAAAAATGTTGTGAGAAAGGGTTACATCTATTACCTCTGGAAGTTCCCTTCTTCCACTAGACTTGGTTTCAACTGTACTAGGCTGGGAGGTAACATCAGGTTTGGTGTGTTGAGTAGGAATTGAGGTGGTTTGTGAAGATTGTTCATCAAAATCATGAGATGAGTCATGTGTATTTGGAGAAAACGATGGCTGCATGTAATCAAATTACAGAACAATATGAGTAGCTATATAAGATATGAAGGAATGAAATTAAGGCTATAAAATAACCTATGAAGAACGGATACAGACACAAAAACCGAATATGACACTAACAATAATTTAAGAAAATAAAAGTAATTAAATATAATTGTGTGCGTCAATCTCATGTCATACATTGGACATGTCTTCAATTAGAAATGTAAGTGCTACGAGAATAACTATGCAATATTGGCAATTGTTTCTTCTTCTTCTGAATATTTCCACATATGTAAAATTGTGATTAATGAAATTAAAAATTGTAGTTAATTATGTTAAGTGGATGTTCAATGTGTCGCAACACCTTGTTATATTCATTAACCATCCATCAAACATAATTAACCACATAATTAAATTGTATTAACCACCCAAATTGTTGTCAAAATTGTTTGAAAATATCATTTTCCATATAAAATAGTCATGTTGTATTGTATTTCATCACCTCATTATTTGAAGCAACATCTTCGTTAGGTGAATTTGTTGGCTGTGTTGTTGAACTACAACCAACTGAAACAGAAGGAGCATATTTCATGCTTGATGGTATTTGTGCATGTGAAACTTCAATAGAATCTTCTGGCTGTGGTTTATGCTCTTGTGAAACTTCAATGGAATCTTCTGCTTCATGCAGCTCAGGTTGTGTTAAAGGAGCTTCATTAGAAGGTTGTGCCAGCTCAGAAGATGATGCAGTTGTCTCCTCCATTGAAGTAGCTGAAAAATCCCATGTAGAAGCCTTTTCTACAGTTGTAGTTGTTGGAACAATGTCACCACTAGTGGTTGGAGCAAAAGGACCAGACAATTCAAGAAGTAAAAGGTCTAAAGGAGTTGAAATTTTTGGTTCAGGTGTTGGTTCTGTTGAACAAGGTTTCATTGTGTTGGTGTTTGGTTTTGTAGGAACAGTTTCCTCTGTAGAAGCTTCAAATGAGGCCCAATTATTTTCACTTTCTTGTTTCATCCTTGGTTTTTCTTGTCCAGCTTCAGTGATAGTATCAGAAACCTTTGGCTTAATAGTTACATCAATGGAGCTTTTTGGATTATTACTTTTTTGTTCACGTGGATTTTCCTGAACAGAAGCTTCTCCACCAGAAGGTTTAACCTTTTACAATTAAAGTACATAAAGATTCAGTTTAAATAGTTATTCGTAAATAAGAAGTTGCTTTTCCTGTTTTCTATAATAGATGGACTTCATATGCATGACCATAGTCACAATGAGAAAGAATGCAACACTTTGCTACTTCCTATCCTAAGAAGGAAATAATTTTTTTACATGACAAATGTTGTTTGTTATTTTGTTATTGTCGAGAATCAATAGTTTCCTTTTCTTATTGAGAAGGGTCACTTACTTGTGGAGATAAATCATTCTCCATCATTATTTCACCTAAAGAGCGTTGAGCTGGAGCGTGGAATCTGTTTGCATTCTTCTGCCCATCAAATGAAAGTTGTCTTAGCTTTGATTCAAGATTCGAATGCCTGCGGTTTCTATATTCGTCATCTCGAAACCTGTCATCGACAACCTCAAATTTTATAGGACTTCTGCTGAAACCTCCATGCCTTGAGAATTTTTGTACATATTTAGGACTTCTGCTTTCATCATATACATATCTGAAACTCGAGTCACTGCTTCTTGCACCGGAACTGGAACGTGGACTTATGAACTCTAAATGAAATGAACTACTCTTCTTACTCTCATAGGACTCCTCCTTGTCCTTCTGTATTCAAAGAAACATCAAATGAAATTTTTGTTTGGATAAACAACTTAAGTAAGTGCACTTATGATATAAGTGTTTGTTTGTGTATAAACTATTTCTATAACAAAAGATAAAATAAAATCATATTGTTTTCATATAAACTTTTTTCATTAGTTATAAGTTGTTTTCATAAAATGTATAAAAGTTACCAATCTAATCTTTGGAAGATTTTCTTGACTCCTTTCACCGGCATATTTTCTATCCACATAGACATGCTTGATAAAATCTCTAAGTCTGCGCATATTACTGAAAAAAAATATTTGAATCAGAACATATGATATAACAAGGTTTTAAAAAATGATTGTGACGCAACTTTGATTGTGGTCACGACACAATAACTGTGACGCGACCGCAATCTCAGCCTGCGATTCTTTGTAATATCAAATATCGCAACCCAACTTACCTAGAATCGGGGTAAGAATGACACATAGGATCCCATCCTTTGAAATAAATCTGCTTTGCTCTCTGTAAATGAAGTTATGTTAGAAGTTTATTACCAAATTACTAGCTAGTATAGGTTGGTATTTGAGCAACAAAAAAAAAACCATACGCACCTCATTGCCACCAGCTTGAATAGCAGTGACTTCTTCTGGAGTAAATTTGGCCATTGACACAGATTTTACTCTATGTGTGAACTCTCTACTGTAATTACATATAACTTGGCAAGTTAAAATCAAAACTAAAGCCTCTACCATGATACATGTAAAACTTTTGTGAAAAATGTACAGCTAAATGAAGTAAAGCAATGATAAGTAAAGATAAACATAAATATGAATTTTTTATAACAGTTATATTGATTCAAAAGAGAACAGATACAAAAAAACGCAAATAAAGACACACGAAATTTGATCACGGGATTCGGTCAATTGTATCTACGTCTTAAACTGCAGAGCAGCTACAATACCTTTATATTATTCAAGCTTAGGATTACAGATTACGACTTGTGTTTTAATACTATGAGTAATACTGATCAGGATCATGGATCAAGGGCCTCAATTTGTAAGAAACAAAAATCAGCTTAAAAAGATATATTTGCTTACTGTATTCCACTGCAATTTGTGCAGACAAATGTTGAGAAAGTTGTACAGACATATTGTGGTCCCTGATTCACAGAAACAGCCAATGTTTTGTTTGTCAAATACAAGTTCATATGAAAATGTTGCATACATAAATTTTTAAACACTATTTTGAGATGAATAAATGAGACAAAACAGAAACTAAATCATTTTAAGCAGTAAAAGTTATACTCTTCACATGAAAAAATCCTATTCAAGTTTTAAGCACATAAATCCTTCGTTCACGTAGTAAGAAGATCTTGACCGTTAGATGAAGCATGGACAACTCGTTTTCACATACAACTTTCAATAGCAGTCACATCTTCATTTCACACCGTGATTATAGGATAAAGAAGTGTCACTTTTCCGTTACACTAGTTAGTGTGTGTTTGAAAAACACCATAATCACGGTGGAGCAGAAGCTACACATTGAAGCTTCTAAAAATCACAGTAGAAGAAATCTAAACTCACGATGCCAATTTCTTACTACGCAATCAAACTCATGTAAGTGCAACATAGAAAGCATTACTCCAAGTGGCACTAATGTGAAGTCACGTAACATTTTTAAAAAATATATATAAATTAAATTGCTAATTAGGGAATGATTTAATACCAAGGTATTACAGTTGATGCATCTTCGATTTTCTGGAAGTTTTAAAAGACCCCGAATAATTCTTTCAACTCTTTCTTCTTCTTTCTTTGAATGCCCCATCTTCAATTGCTTAGAACCTTAACCACACTGAGTATCAATGAAGTAAGTTATATCAAGTTATTACCATTTAACAAGGTTGAAATTAGAAAAATGTAAGTGGGTGCTATACCATAAAATTTTATAAGAATTAGACTTATTAACCTTGTAACAAGTTTAAATAAAATACTTTTATACCATTATCTAATCATTGTCTCTTCATAAGGAGGTTTAGCAACACACTAATACTTTATTTTCAACATTCTTAAAATTAATGAGTCTTACTACTTTGAGAATGGATTCCCACCACAAGGAAAATGAGACTCACTTGAATCAATGGAATCCACATGAATTTCAACTTATATGTAGGTGGTTGTAAACATAGTGTAGAACACATTTTTTAACCTAGAATTAGAATTTATTTTTTAAACATAAAATTTATGCTTCCCTAAAAATTATGCATGCTAGACATTGAAACAATTACTTTTATATGAGAGGGAATAGACATTGTAAATGTTTGGATTCGCAATGACTTTATAAGAATCACAACATATTATTATGATTTCGGCAAAAACTAAACTCTAGAGTTTCAACAAAATAACAGTTGCATTGTAATTTCAACAACATGCACATAATACCACAAAATCGATTCCTCTATTAGCATGCAACCTCCTAACTACCATTTTCACACTACTATACATTCCATACGTAAACCATCTCAAGAAGAAAAAAAAAGCCTAATATTTTTGTTACGTATATACCAAACAAAACAAAATTGAAGGAAAAAAAATAGAAACAAACCTGTCTCAATCCAATGAATCATAATAAAATGTCAATGATTATGGTGTGCAAAGTAAAGCAAAATGTGATTGTTGTGGAGAATGATGCAAATGAAAAATGAAAGCAACGATAGAGTCAAAGTTTTGAGAAATTTGGGAGAAAATTTTGTTGTTTGAAGAAAGGAGGATAAAATGCCGGTAATAACGGTACCACCAGCTTTTCTTTACACACGTGAGCCATCACTTCTCTTTTCTTATGCTTTCTGTTTTATTTTATTTTAGGCTAACTTTTTTTTGGAGCATTTATAGGCAAAGACTTGTGTTATATATTATGCATTCATCATGTTTTAAATTTTTTTTTTTAATATATGTAAGTGTTATTATGATAATCTTTAAATTTATTAAAATTATAAAAATAAACTTAAATTCATCTTTTGATATTTATTTTACTTTTTTTTAAATGTGTTTTTAATTAATTAACATAGTATTCAAATGTATTTTTGTAATCATTGTGGTCTATAAAATTATTAAGAAAAAAAATATTTTAAGTTGTATTTGTAATTTTGATAATTTCAGATATTATAAAGGTTTAAATATGTCTTTTATCCTTGTAAATATACTATTTTTCTATTTTAGTCTTTGTAAATTTTTTGTTTCAATTTAGTCCTTATAAAATTAGAAAGACAATGTACTTTGAACTCTAATGTCAAATGAATATTACAAAAAAAATGCACACCAACACATCATCTTTTATGATATATCAAAAATTAAATTATTTTATATTATTAATT
>JBBPBT010001185.1:2462158-2473499 GCA_037974875.1 Cicer bijugum
ATATAAATTTATGTGTTTCTACATCTATTTAATATCTAATTTTATCTCTATCTCTATTTTTATCACCTCACCATCTATCACATTTATTAAATAATTATTTGCATGACTCGTTGATTATTATGCTAAGATTAACATTGAATTGATAATTTTACCTCAAAATTAAACATGCTAAAAATTGAAGAAGGGTGTGCATAGTGTTTTAAGATAGTTTTTGTTTTTATATAATATAAATTGAGAAGAAAAGAAAAACAATGATGGAGAAAAAGGCATTGGAGATTGAATAGAAAGAATTTGTATTTCAAATGTGAAATTGAAAAAAAGAAGAAAATACTATAAAAGTAAATAAATAAATAAATAAATAAATAGTAGTAAGAAAAAGTGAAAAAACATTCGTAAAGACAATGGTTTTGCTAGATATTATGATAATAGAGTAGATATATTGGAGAGATTATGATAATAGAAATAGATATACAACTTTTATTTTTTTTGTTAAAAAGGAGTTAGATGGTAATTTTCAATTTGAGTGATGGGGAAATTTTTTAATTGAAGGTTTCACAATTTGATTTTTTTTACAAGCCAAATTGATTGATATATGAAGTGACAAGTGTGTGACTATCTCCCTTATTTAAAATAAAAAATGTCATCTTCATTATTGCTTTAGATAGTGTCAAAAAGTTATCAATAGCCAACAAATGGATTTTTGCTGGTATTGGTTTAAAATATATATTAAACTGAGTTAGGTTTAGTCTTTAACATCATTTTCTCATCAAAGTTAAGTGACCCTTAATCCAAAAACAATCTTGCTAGTGGTATTGAGACCAACGCTCTCTTCTTTATTTCATGAACTCAAAGTACAAATTTTAGATTTATGAACACCATTTTTTTCAAAATAAATATGTGTCTGGAAACAAGATGCAGTGGAAATTCACAAAGAGGTTGAAACTTTTTAATTCTCATGTCGAAAACTACGTTAAAATCCGAAAATTAATGAACTAATACATTTCCAGTCACACGCTATATAAATAATATTTAATATGGCTTAATTTAATTACCATTTATTATGCTACACAAAAATATTTGTCCCGCCAACTCAAAAAATACCAAATTTTGTTCTAAAATTCTCTTTCTGAATTTGGGGGCACTAGACCTACATTTACAACACCATGCAACAATTTGTTCTTGTATCTTACAAAACTTTGCTTTCGAAATGATACCAACGTTATGTTAACAGGTTCCAAACTACGCATCATCAAACCCTAAACGGCAATTAATTCTGAAATTTGCTTTGGCAAAATCGCACAGGTTTGAATTTCCTCTTCTAATTATTTCAATTCAAATATTTTTTGTTCCTATACTATCAATTTTGAATGGCAGAGCAATGAAAATGATTTCAACGGCAAGGTTAGGTTAGTTCATATGAAAATCGGTATAAAGAGTAATAATGGGCATTTTTATATAATATTGAATTACATATTTGGTTCCATTAGGTGTACACCATATTTTTTCATCAAATTTTCCTCTAATTTTATGACTACAGTTATTTAAAATATCTTTTCGAAGTTAAATCGCTTTCAAAATGTGAATATAATTTTTTCTGAAATATTTCTCTTCAGTATTACTCGGATTTGCGTCGTATAATAAACCAGGAATATGATATAACGATAACTTTCTTGTGTGCATATCAATGTAACTAAGGACTAAGGTTTGTTTGATGTTTGGAAGAAAAAAAAAACATTTTTATAGCATAAATTATCTGTTTTAGTTTAAAAACAAGGAAATGCAACAGTTTTATCAGACAAGCCCCTTGAATTTTTTATGTCACACAATTTGATCTCTTTTGTTAGACAACAATCGAGCAGCTTGTATTTTGAGTCTATTTTAAAACCAAACTAAATTATTGTGTACTTCCTCTGGCTGCAGAAAATCTGGGACCAAATAGGAATGATAAACATCGGCATGCAATACACGGAATAGTCATACAACTGGTGTAAAAATATTTTGAGCGATAGTCATACCACTGTGCATAAACTTTGGAAAAACCACGACAAAATTTCCGTTCAAACCGGTGTTGTATTATTTGGCCAATTTCTATTTTCATGTTGAATATTTGAAAACTTAGAAGGGAGCAGGACGGAGGGCAAATGGGGAGGGGGAGATAGAATCTGTACAAATATAGGCACCCAAAAATTCAAAAGATCTATACCATGAGATCATTGCAACAGTAAATCTGAACAAAGCAGATCTCAAGCTGGAAAAAGGTTCATGTAGACAATGAAAGGGAGACAAACTTTGCAGCAACAAAATCTCCTCTTCGCGGCTCCATTCACGGACAAAAGATTATTGAAGCTATCAGAGCCTCAGCCGTTGGTCTTGCTATTGTCACCAACCGCGTCCTCGGAAGCTTTCTTTGCTTCAGCAGTCATAAGAGCAACCACAGCCCTGTGAATTGCTACATCGGCTTTATAAAGCAACTTTTGAGCCCTCTCTCGCTTTAACTTAGCTATGCTGCGTGCATGCTGAGCAGCACTTGCAGCATCGCGCAATCTAAACTCGTCATGGTCTGAACCATCCAATTGTTCAATTCCATGCTTCTGAGCGCCATCATGTACGTTCTGCCTTTGACCTGGTAAGTCATAATTGACCATGTTGGATCTAACCCCATTTCTTTTATCTGACACTGGCATTCTCTGACTGTAAGAAGCCGGCATCTGTGGATCATTATGATACATAAATGAACCAAGTTTCTTGGACTTGCTCCTGTGAAGTTTCTGCATATGATTTCTGTAGTATGCGTCATTGTTCATAGAATAATATCTCATGCTGGCAGCATCCCGTGGGGAGAATACTCTTGGTGATGTCAGAGGCAATGGAGAATCATCCAAAGAATCATAACTATGGCCTGGGTATACAAACCTTTCATCGGCAAATGCTAAGCCATTTGCTCTTCTTCCTGAGGTTACAACAATTAGATGTAAGAATAAAGCTCTTAATTAGTTTTTGAAGTGTAAATAGTTACAAATGAAATCAACTCTTACCTGTAGTATGAAAGCCATCCTGATATGAGTAACTGTTTGTATGCCCAGAGACGGATATTTTCTTTTGAGATCGATGTTTTAATCCCTTGTTCTGTAATTCCAAACCTCTTGGTTTCAAACAGAAGGCAAACATGGCTGGCTTCTCCAAAGTAGCACTCTTATCCGGGCCTCCATTAGAAGAAAGGTTGTTGTTATTCTTGGCTGCAGCTACTTCCCACTCCTTCAATTGCTGTTGATATCGTTCCCACATAGGTGGCTGAAAAGCACATGAAAGTTTCAGACAAACAATAACAAAGAATACACATACAGGTCATTCACAGAAAAAAGGCAAGGTAAATGGCATAAAGTCATCACAGTTTCAGCCAATCAAATATAAAATTACGCCCACAGAGGACATTGGAAAACTTTTTTCAGCTATTGTTCTTATCTTTAGCTTCTAGAATAGCTAGAAGAAATTTTTTGACATGGGTATATGTCCCACAGAGGTATGGAAGCTATTCTGAAGTGTAATTGTAATAACTGACAAAACAATACAATACTTTATGGATCAATAGCAGAATGATAATATTTAAAAAATGGAACCAAACAATACTAACAGAACCAAACTTGGAGAAAGCATGAGTTCAATATCTACTAATATACTTTGTTATGGGGAAACATATCTTCTGCATAAAACATGCCTTTATTTACTTTAATTGTGTTACAATTGCCAGGGTAAAGACTAGTCACCCTCATATGGATGAATTGACAAGATATCAAACAGTTGGTAGGAAGAAGTCCAAATAATGGTTTTAGCTTGGAAGCCATCACAACAATACTATGAAAAGCATTTAAAATATAAAGCAGAAAAACAAATAACTAACACCACAATTCAATGGCCCAAAACACCTGGCTTTTTTTAAGGCCTCCAAGACTTATTGTAAGTGTAATAAACCTAAAGACCAATCCACTACTGCAATACTAATCTCTCTTCACACTCTGACTCCCAAGTATTTCAGCAAAGCTAGTCTATCATTTCATATGAAGGCAGCATTAAAAAGGAGCAGAGACATTCCTAAAAACAAAAGCATCATAACATGAACACAAATGGTAAGTTGAAGTTTTGAACAGTACCTGAAAGTGCCGAATTAAAGCCATTCCCTTCTTCTGCCTTCTCTGCTGCCAATGGTCATAAATGACTTTGACTATGCACAAAGGCCCGACATTAACCATGAGTTCCTCTATTTCATTTGGTAGAAACTGATCGCGCACCTTAGCATATGCAGCCTTTTCAAACAAGTCCATTGTTTTCTCAAACATCTCATCCGTAATCCCTTTCAAGTCAGTGTTGTACTTTTCAGAATTTCTAATGTTTGAAAACCATTGCTCATCCTCGCTATCCATGTCATACAGAACCCTGGATGGATCCAGAGCCATCTCAACATCTGTTTCAAGTTGTTCCAAATACATAGAGCTCCGAACAAAAGTTACCTCAGATCCATTATCATCATTTTCTTCTATCAAGTGAACACCGGGAATAGGTATGTTTTTAACCGAAGCAGCACGGATGTTCCGGTTGTAACATTCCTCATGCATTTCCTTGAATAGAGCCCACTGACTTCTGTCAGTAAATTCCAAGGTCCAATCCTTCCCTCCTTTCCACATCATTGAATGTGTATAACGATTTGTTGACCCAAGCTGCATAAACTGATGTGCTTTGTACGAATACCTTGTAACTCCTAAAAGTTTCACAGAAAGTTTCCACTCATTATGTTCAAACAGCTCTAATACAACATGGGCCCCATATTCTCTCCACCCTTTATCACCAACTGTAATCAAGACATTTGCATCACAAGATAAGCATTCAAAATTCTTTTCTGGAGCCCTGGCAACATCTGCTGACTTCTTCTCACTAGCCTTTCTAATTCGTTTGTTAGGAAGCCCTTTCTGATGATGGCTTTTGTGCTTTGAACTTAATTCATACCCTGCTAAAGGCACTGAATATGATACTTGAGTCCGTGGCTTTTTGGGTCCATTGCTAAAATCGTTGTAAAGAGAGTCAGCCTTGCCATCAGCCCACGCATGTGACTGGAATCCCAATGACAACGAACTATTCCGGGTCCGATGCCAAGAACTTCTTGGAGCAGTTCGATTTGAGCTTGGGATAACACTTCCATGTACATTCCAAGACAAATCAGGAGACTGTTGAGCATTAGGTTTCTCAAAATCATCAACTGAAGGAATCTGGACATGGAGATCACCATTAAGAGAATGAGAACTATCATCCGCCTTATCCTGGTGAATCAAAGAACTTGAAGGTAATGATCCAAGCTTTTGTGCTGAACGATGGGATTGCAACTCTGGTAACTGAACATTACCAAGCCTCTCAGAACCAGGGGAAATAGAAGTTCCAGCACCAAGACCAATATTCTGGCCATTTTGAGAGACAACTTGATCGCCGGAAGTAGAGGGACCAGTTAACTGATCTGACCCAGCACATGATCCATCGCCTGTAGCGTCATTTGACAAAGTCGCCGCATCATTATGCAGAATAATCGCTGAATTCCTGTTAGAGCAATCGTCAATGCTAGAACAGTCATCAGTCGCCATACCAGAATCTTCCTGACCATCTGTTGGTACATGATCACAAAAGCCTATATGAGCTGCCGACTGCTCCATCAGCAACTTAAGATGCAAATGGAGAAAAAATGTAGGTGCAGCAGCAAAAGAAAGAGCAAATGGAGGAAGCTTCCTCTCGCCAGCATCAGAAGACTGATGAGTATCAACTTGAGTAGACACTTTGGAAATACCCATGATGTTAATCCCTGGCCTACTCCTCCTCCTCATGACCTGTTCATCCAGATGTTGAATGATTGGTTTCAAAACAAAACCCAACATAAGTTAACTAGCAGTGATTTTTAGAAGCTTTGACATGATGTACAATAATATTGAGTTAATAGCAAAAACCAAAAGTATTAAATATGGTAAATATTTTTTACAAGGGCTGTCGTACCTTGACTGATGAGGGCTCACGGATGGAAGCTGCGGTGGACTCACTTGATCCATGCTGAAGTGCCTGGATGTTATCATATGTGCACTCAGATAGATGGAGCTGCTTACTAAGTAGGCAGTGTCTCTTAAGCTTTGAATCTAAGTACACCCAATTTGAATTCTTCAATTTGGAGAAATTATAGAGTGCAAACACAAGTGGCTGCTTGGTAACATGAAGACTGGAAAGCTTGAATCCGATAGATGTAAATGGAAGCTGCAAGTGCAAGTCATAGTTCCCTCGAGGAGCGGGTTGACGGAAAACCTTGAGGACAAAAAAGACAAAGGTTGCAGCCATCTTCAAGCAGCCTTCAAATAATAGAAACCTCAACCCTACCACATTATCAACAAAAAGCATTTCCAAACAAACTCTTGGCCACTTGGTCACAATTGTACCATATCGAAACAGCAAAACAGCATAGAGAAACCACAAATTTTCGGATTGAAAAGCTTCATTCAATATCAACCGTATAGGAAAGTTTAAGTCAAATTTGAATGATGCTGACTCCATGTCCCAAACCATTTTTGATACTCCCTCATCATAATTGAACCACAGTGGCCCCTCAAACCTCCTGTCACTTGGTTTTTTTACATTCTGAATCCCACCAACCACGTGATCAAAAGAAACAGAACAGGGTGTACTTACAACGATGTTTTTCTCTACAAGTACAGGAAGTGACATTGCAGCTGACCTTCGAAACCGCTTTCTATAGTACACAGCGGGCTGTTTGCGATCTTTAATGTGAGTGAGGCTTTGCAATGAGGACTTCTCCCCAAAATTATCACCTAAATTATCTTGTGATATAGAACCACTAGACAAATCATTTGTAACATCCCTAGAAGAACTCTTTGTATTTCCCTTTACTGAAACAGGTTCATCATATAGCAATGATGAGGTTGTACTTGGATGTGTGACAGAGGTTTTCTGCTTCTTAATGCCATGAAAAGAAGAAGATTTAAACCGATGAGAAGAACGAGCCAGCCACGAAATTATAGGCTCAGAGTCCATAGAGCTCTCGCCACAACTGTCATCCTCTGCAATCACTTCTCTTTTTTGCCTTTCTTTTCTGGACTTGCTTCCATTTTGCTGATCAGACCTTCTACTTTTTGTCAAAGCTCTTCCCCCCTTTGCACGCCCAGGAACTTCATTACGAAGTAATAAGAGTTTGAACCTCTCAGTTTGGAGATCAATCCATTCTTCATCTCGATCATCATATTTGATATGGTGAAGCCTCTGCTGCTCGTCATAATCATTGACAAGGCCATAATACCAACTCTGGTCCAAAGGCCAAAATACTTTAATTCTACGGTTCAGTACCCAATATGCATCCACATCACCAGGCAGAATTTCATAAAAATGGCGCCTCTTCCTGGACTTCTCCTTATCTTTGTATTGTTGCCTTGGCCTCAAATTTCTGCCAGCAGTATCAACTGATGCGGATTCCGAACCAGACCGAGACTTTGAGCCATGATTAACAATATTTCGACTAGAAGATAGCAAAAAGGACAAACCATTTGCTGATGGCAAGGGAGAAGACTTGCCACTAGAAGAAAACCCAGTGCAGCTTGGATCAAACCTTGAAGAAAGCATCCTTGCTGCATTCTCCTCAAGATTTTCCTCATCGTCTTCCTGCAACTCAACAGATATTTTACGGCTATCATTCAAGGGCTCGGCCTCCTTGGAAACCCTAGGTTTATCTGAAGCCATAGTTTTTCGATTCGTATCCTTCTTTTTTGACTTTTTTAAAGATGAACGGTCACTATTTACAACAGAATGAGGGGCGTGATCCCCATTCTCCTTGACATGCTTAACTGAAATTGAATTTGAATCACTATTCCTATTTTCTTTAAATTCATTTAAATGTTTCTTCAAATTAATCTTTGAAGATTGAACTGCCCTACCCGAATCGTCGCTACCTAACTTAGGCACCAGATCATCATGGCCAATACTAGGACTGGGATGCCGTACCAGATTCGATGATTGACCAATTTCAGATTTCTTCCGCCCCACTAAAGTCCTCTTACGCTTAGGAATACAAACATCACCACCAACGCCTAACAAAACTCTACTTGGCCCACTGCTGCTACTAACTTCTTTACTCACTCCTAATTTAAGTTCAACCAAATCATCCCCACCAGAAGTAGGCCCTTGTTTACACTCTTCGTCAGTAACCTTCTTCCCACCACCCTCGCCATTTTCTAAGCTACTTAAAGACACTTCCTTTCTAGCCTTCTTTCTCTTGTTCTTCTTCTCCTCACCACCCCCAGGACTACCACTACCCTTCCTCTTCGAATTCTTCTTCGAAACCTCTTCTGTCAATTTTGATTTATATAAACTTTTAAGATCCAAAGATCTTGATTTTTTAGAATTTGCATCACCGTTGGAATTATCTTCTCTACTACCTTCCATGAACAAATCAACAGTACAAACCCCCCCAACCTAAATTCACCCAGTTTTCACATTCCATCATACATATCTATAACCCAATTTTCACATTCCATCATACATATCTATAACCCAATTTTCACATTCCATCATAAATAACACCACATGCATTTTCTTCAGATCTGAAAAAATTAAACCAAACCGGCAAAAAAATAAAAATCACAAAGAATTCCTTAAAAATCCCAAAACTAAAATTGATCATGTCTAATAACCCTCATGCATTGCAATTGCATACTGAATCAAATAATAACCCTATCAAATCAACAACAAACTAAATCAAAATCCAAAATTCAACATTAAAATACATACCTTAAGCAATAGCCGATTCATCCCACACATCGCAAAGATCAAAAGCCCCAATTCATGGATTAGGGTTTCAGAATTTCATGGACGCCGATTTGAAAACCCTAACTGAATCCTGAAAAATTGAAAATAAAAATGAATTATAATTTCTATTCCTCTTTTTTTTTTTTCTTCTGTCTTTTTTTTAACCGCGAGAGAACTAGGGTTTCTTTCTGGTGAAATTGAAAATATAAACAAAATAAAAACTGATAGAAATGGGAAAAAGAAAAACAAAATGTAGATCAATAATATGGAACGACACGTGGATTAATATGTAACCGTTGGATTAAAATATTTTGTTTGGGTTATTTTCCTCTGTGTGGAGGTCTAAGGAAAAACTAATGCTGATGGACTTATCGCCAGATCATGTAAGTAGAAGCTTCTCAACTAAGTTTTGTCTTCGCTGTTAAATGACAAAAAATAGTGTTTCAATTTAATACTGAAAATATTTTCAATATTTAAAAAAATAATTGAAAATAAAAAAGTAATATGATATTTATATATGTTTTGGAATTTCTAATTTGATAAATACTTTTGTTGCATTTAGAAAATAAAATATCAAAACGATTGTAACATTGTTAGTTTTCGGTTTTTCTATTTTTATTCTTAAACTTGAGTAAATATGGAAAATAAATTTTGTCATTAATGCCGGAAATAAATATTAGGGTTTGAGAATAGGAGAAGAACGCGATAGATTTAGTAATGATGGCCCATTGATGCTGAATTAGTAAATATCTAGATTTGGTCTTTCTCATGAGTAAATATTAGGGTTTGAGAATGGAATAAAAATGTAGTACATGTATCGCATATGGTATTAATGATGGATTGATGAATATTATAGGTTTGATTTATGCACTTCGTCTATTATTTATTGATGATGTTATATTTTTCAATTGGTATCTTAAATTTCACTCTATTTTGATTCATTATTATTTGTGTTTCTAACATTTTGAATGTTTTGTATTGTTTGAAATGTTTTGTTATGCAGAACTATATTAGTTTGATGTAATGATAGAATTTATCAATTTAATGAAATCTAAAACATTACAACTATTTTAAATTAACCTAGATTTGTCTATCTATTACAAAATATGTTCATTTACTACTTGAGTGAGGAGATCTCTTTGATTATATTTGCTTTGACTAATGATTTGTTTGGATAATATAATTGTTTAAAATATGTACTATTATGTATAATAAATATAGAGAATATGACCAATAAGACTTTAGAGATAAATTTTATTTGCAAATGACATTACAAATGTGATATATTTTTTCTTAATATTATGAGTTTTTATGGTTGTTATTGTTTATGTATATATATGGAAAACATGGGTATGTGTTCTCTTCATAGTTGTATTGAACTTGTGGTTATATGTAGAAATTTTATCATACATAGTGAATGAAAATATGTTTTGTGATATATTATTTGGGAAAGATATGAAAGATTTCTAATTCTAATACATGTTAATGGTATAATCTCTTAGAAACATGACATTATCGACTTTCAGTCGTCCTTTTAATATTAGAGTGATAGTAAATTTATTAAATTACTAATAATTAACATGGTTTTATATATATGAATTTTACTAAAATTATTTAAATAAAAAATAACGGTTTGACTTGTGTACTTGCTAGTCGTTAAGATTTTGTCAAAATATATTAAATTGATGTAAAACTACGATACCTCATTTTTATGTATCTTGAATTCAAATTAATTTATTTGTATGTTTACCTATATATATACATATATCCTATATTGATCACACATGTTTTACCTATAATTTAGTGAGTAGATTGTGAGAATAATGAAGTCGAGATAGTAATATAGTATAGCATTAAATTAATTTAAGGTTTAAGTTTGAGTTCAAATTGCAAATAAAACCCGTTGACATTTTGGCTAACCGAATAAAGTAATAGTTGTTAAAAATCCTAATTCAACTAAAAAATGAAAATAAATAAATAAATAAGCAACAATAGTCATCATTCATCTTTAAGATCATTATCATAAATTAAGAGTATATAGTGACATGGATGAAGCCATGTAGTGAGTTTTCTCAACTTTGTTTAGAATCATTTCGGTGAGAGCATTTTGAGGTGGAGATTAAGTTTTTTAAAAGATAAATGTTAAATATTGTTGTTAAGAAGTGAGAGAATCTACTATTGAGAATTTGATGGTTGACAAGTGTATGTAAAGTCTTTTGAAAAATAAAAACAAGTGTATGTAATGTTTTTTTTTGTAGTTGTATGAATTTGTGTTGTCTACAAATAATTAAATGAAACATTCAAATTATGGATTTTATGTTTCAGATTAATATTAAAAATGTTTTTAAATAAGTTTTTCCTTTTATGATGAATGACGAAAAATAATATTTAAATTTAATATTGAAAATATTTTAAAAAGTAAAATAAAAAAGTAGTTTGATAATATATGTTTTGGTATTTTTAATTTGATTCACAAATACTTTGTTTTTGTTGCATTAAGAAAATA